>DWNE01002122.1:0-19719 GCA_018249875.1 Cecropterus toxeus | reverse complement strand
TCGTGATAAGACTCTAGAGGCACCTAAGGATGTAACTTGGCTGGGCATAAATTGTTTTTTTTATATCAATCGGTTTTATATTTTTATATTTTTGTAACAACATCGATTTTCCAAAAATCGATGTTGTTACAAAAAGTAATCGATTTTTTATTGTTTTCATGTTATAAAGTTACCCTCTTAAATACTTTTTATTCATTTCGTTGACATATTATGCAAAATATCACAAATAATAGGCACTCGATGGCGTTGCAAGTAATTCTATTATAGAGCTGCTGTTAAAATATCGTAAATACAAACTATGAAACATATAATCTTTTTAGTATTAAGTCAAAGCTACGGCAAAAATCGAAAGTATAAATAAAAATCGATTAATTTAAAATCGATTATTTATGATCAAAAATAGATTATTCTAAAAAAATAATCGATTTGTTAAATAATCGATTACTTTTCGCATCCCTAGAGGCACCGCCGCCTAGTTCAGACTAATAATAGCAGTATTTAGTTGCATTGTGTTTTGGTCTGTAGGGTACTTACCCTACAGACCAAAACACAACATAGGTGTGTTACTACTTAGTAACACACCTATCCCAGGCATTCCAACATAGTCCTCGGAATTAGCAATACATTTGTGGTCAACTTCATTTAATACTCTAATCTTCTCTGGGTTTGATAATGGATGTTCGTGGGTAACAGTGGTTTAAATCAGGTGGACTGCTTGCTCGTTTGCTACTTCTTATTTATAAAAAAAGATAAATATGTTATGTGTTGGCCCTGATTATAAATTACTAGTAGGAATAGCTAGGAATTTTTATAAGAAAGAGTAAATCTATTCGTCCTCATATACTTTCGCCTCTATAAAAGTCATTTAAAGATTGGAAAGATGGATAACAATATAATCGATGCTAAGTACAGTGAAAAAGTAAAGCAGCAAAACTAAATTTTACAAAGCCAGTATGTGACCAAGTCGGCAGTGATTTATCGACCTAAGAAAGCACTTTAAACGAGTATAGAAGGAAAACCTATAACATATTCACTTTAATAAGGTCGTTAGTCAGGCGCTAATGCAGCAATCTAAATGTAAAGAAGTAAACTAACACCTTACTATATTATTATTATAACAAAACTCAAAAAGTACTAGAGCCTTTTCTGGTTCTACTACTAAACGCTTTCTACACTCATAAACACTTTCTACACTCATAGCAACACAATATTTTCTCCTGTGTCGTGAGTGCCATGGACACACAAAGACGAATACACAAACATTCAGACCCAGAATAGAAATTTAAACTCATCATTCTCATTTCTGTCTGGCCGGGGATCGAACCCGGGACCCACTGCGTGTCAGACCGGTATGGTGACCGTTCCAACACGCGGGCCGTACTACTAGCACCGTACCAATTCTGCCTCTAACAGCATTGTTGAACGCTGCTGCATGTTGGTTTGAAGGTAGTGGTAAGTTAGTCCTCAAGGGTAATAACGAATCTGTGGTCAAATTCAAATAGGAATGTAATTTTGTCTAAGGTTGATACCAAGTGTCCTGGGCGGCATTGGTCACTTACCATTCGACGGACAGCATGATCATTTGCTTCTATAATATCTATATTAATAGTTGAATAACAATCTAAGAAATTAATAACATTGTTAAAAACATGAAACAAAAAACACGCTTTAAACGAAAATTCGTCCCTTCCCGCCATTTTTCCTCTATTTCACGGCGCCATTTTTACAAATTATATAGCCTATGTCACTCTGCAAACTGAGACATATCCGTCACATACAAACAAACATACATACATACGCTCGAAAAGCATTACATTCCTTCTGACGCAGTCAGGTAGATAATTAATTTTTCAAGGATGGTAACACAAATTCTGGAAAAACTCTCACAATGTAGATACTCGTACATCATTTTCACGATAGCGCAAATAACAAATACAACTTCATAACGTATTTTATTTCTTTCCTTTGTATTTCCAAGTTTGTTTTGATATTTGTTGAAGATAGACGAGAACGCGAACGACGAAGGTTATGGGTTCAATCACAGACCAGAGAACATAGAGAACATACAACGAGGACGATGACAATGAAAGTTCTGGTTCCAATCATGTCAGGCATATATATGAATGTTTAATTTATATTAATTTTCTGGATGCTTAATCGTTCTTATGCACATGCGTGGCTGCGTATGTGTGCGCGCGCGCGCGTGTGTGTGTGTACCTGATTTTTTTTGTTGGTGGTCAGTAGTGTTGTGTGAAATATACTAAATAATCTAATCATGTGATAGCCAAGTCGAACTATTTATTTAAAACGTAAAAGAGTTTCAATATTGGTATGATAATAACATACGCAACAACTTAAGACAAAAGGTCCCTTAAGTAGGGACTAAATAAATTAACCGACTTCGTATTACATGGACCTCACAACTTTTACTGTAGAAAAACTGAGCTGCGAGACATTGTTTTTTTACAGGATGTTTTTGATGGCATTCAATTATGAAATCTAGGTAATTTTCACAAACAAAAACAAGTCGCGAAAATATGGCACCTGGAGCGTCTGCTCTAAGAGAATATAATTCAAGTAGATATTATCTCTAGAGTCTAGACTCTAACCACGAAGAGTATACCATCACCATATTTATCGTTAATAAATATAATTTCTTTCTTTCTTTCAATATCATTTTTTTAACCAACAGCTGATTCCAAATAAACTTCTTTAGAAAATATGCCTTTTAGTTCAACGTCAATACCCATACTAGTGACGTATAAGCCGAGTTTAGCCACGTCTGATGAAGCCCCGATGCTATCAATCCTATTAACACATCATCGCTTAGCTAACTTCAGCTAGAATCTATAAAGGAACATCCCTTTGACGGAAGTCTTTTTGATGCATGTATGGTGAGATCTATGCATACTTGTTTATAACTAGCAAGAATAAGAGACTAACTGGCAAATACTTGCGTTTTCGTCTGCCTATAATATAATTGCAAATTTTCGAACAGTATAACGTAATAAGACGATAAAAATAGTAATCATTCTAAGATCTTTTTGGTCACCTATGCCTATATATGATCTGGTCTGAACAGGGCGGTAAGGAAGACATACTTATCCGAGGCGTTCCAACTTAGACCCCTAAGGACTGATTTGGGACGCCTCTATGGATTCTTCTTATCTTCTCTGGAATTGTTTTCATATGTCCATTGACGGCAGTCGCCACTTACCATCACATGGTTTGCATGCTCATTTGTTTTCATATTATAAAAAAAGTTTTATGTTTGAATCTAGGTCAAAAACTATAAAACTAAAACGCAAGACATCAATAGCGTCCTTTTGACTTGATTCTACCTGAGATAGATAATATCATCATCATCCGGTGTTTATCCTCAGACCCAATTTCGAATAGTATACATACATATTATATACTATACGTACATAATTTAAATACAGGAGCAATACTTATATTATATAGACTAGCTGAGCCAGCGATTTCACCCGCGTTTGAAATGAAATGATTTCTGTGTAGTTTTAACCATAAAGGTTGCACACGCGACGGAAGCTTAAAATAGGCGTAACTTCTCCCATTTTGCCAACATTTCCCTTCACTGCTCAGCTCCTATTGATTGTAGCGTGATGAAGTATACTATAACCAGCTCAGGAGTATGAGAAATAATTGTTTCTATGACGGTTCTACAGACAGACAGACAGACGGACTAACTGACAGACAGACAATTTTTTTACAGATTGCATTTCTGGCATCAGTATCGATCCCTAATCACCCCTGATAGTAATTTTGGAAATATATTTCATGTACAGAATTAACCTCTCTACAGATTTATTATAAGTATAGATAGAAGAAGAAGTACCTATAGATAGAAACAGATGTAGCGGCCGTGCTACTAAAGTCGAACAATGTAGACTTCTAACACCTTTAATGCATGCTACGCAATTTCCGCGGTTACGTATGAAAATACTAGCTACAAGGTAAATACTTTGTATTGTACGTATGCATTTCACGTTAAAATACTCTTGCATACAAAAGAAAATGAGCATTGTTTTCATCGGCATTATTTCCTACATAGTAGAGCTGTTTTGTTCTAAAATCTACTGAAATAATTTATAGCGCAAAGTTTCGCAACGATTTCATTTGACATTTTGTGTTTCTTTGATCTTAAATAGCTAATTTGATAAGATTCGAAAAATTAGGTATTTGAAGATTGATGAACTCTACACATAAAATAAAAAAAAAATTCACATTCAATGTAAATAAAGAGAGAAATTAACTACCTGTAAATGTTTTTGTTTCACTTTGAATGTGAATATTAATATAACTTCAATAAAAAATACTTAATAAAAAAAATAAACATCAACCACGCAGAATTCCAAATAAAACGAAATGAGTGCGTCTTTTAATAATTCATCAATTGAGAAGAGAGCAGACTCGCGAGCGAAAAGTAGTTATATATGTATGAATACCCTTAAATATGATTAAATGTCGGGTATTTATAATTTTAATAAATAAAACATACTTATTTAAGATTTACAAATTTTATCAGGTTGTTGATTCCGCTGCTTCGCGACATTGATTTGAGAGTATTAAAGCTTGATATATACCAATAGTTACGCTATTTTTACATACAGGGATTTTATGAGATAAGGCAAGAGATTTGGCGATGATTTCATATAAGACTGAAGATTATTTCGACCGAATCTAACATTATATATCTTGCAGTTGACTTTACATAAGAATAGGAAGTATTGCGAAATTATCTTTAACAAATACTTCTACGGCATTGTTCTGAATACAGGATTTGGTATTGTTTAAATAGCTACGTTAAATATTATTGTGACTTCACACTGATGATTTATTGCAGGATTGTATGATATGAATGTAGCGCGCAAAACAAGTTTCCGGTTGGTGTGAAACGTATTTATTTATTTTATTTATCGACTTCCCAAAGGAAATGTGCTATTAACAAGAAAAAACGTAGCAAAAGAACACTATTATATAATGCTACTATCAAAAGCTTCTATGACTATAAAGAATTTTGTATAATTATGGAAGTATTAAACACACTTGCGGACTTATTTAAAAAAAAATAACTCGCTTAGATATACGTGAACGAGCCTCAAAGCGCCGTGAAAAATGTTCAAGGAAAATTTTTTATATTTTCTGCTATGTCGATTATTTTGATAACCATCAACTCCATACTCTCGCTTTATCATTGTTGTTACAAGAGATATGAGATGTCGCCTGTCACCGCATGATTGATTGGCGAAGCCGTAATACTCAAAGAGTGGAATTATTCGCCTTCAAACTACCAATGTCTCGGAATGACCCTGAAATTCCAAGCTCACGTAATTAGCCCACATCTCGTAACCCAAGTTATTAACCTACGCCTTATTACGCCAGCGTAAAGAGTATATTTGAAAATTCGGATAACATATTTCAGTATCGCCCTAGTGATTTTTACCTAAGTCATGCTCAAGAAAACAGATAAAACCGTTGGATTTTCTTAGCACGTCTGCTTCCCTTCTATTTGAAAATTAAGGAGATCTCTCATCTGCACATATGTATGACAGTCGAGACGCGAATATCCCCTATTGAAAGTCTGAAACTAAAGGATGTAGTGACACACACACACAACCTCATTTTAATACATTAGTATAGATCACATACCGATATTTTGAGAATCAATCTCACATACCATTAACAAAGGCATATTGGAATGGTAAACGCGAATTTTATGTATCTCAATCAATCAGCGGAGTGTCCTCTAGCCGTTTCCTTTTCGCTTTGTTTAATTTTCATCGGTGCGCTCGACAAAGGTATTCAAATTAGACGTGTAACGTAACTACGTATAGTGCAGTTGTTTTATTTTGTCCAGTCACGAGGGTAGGCGAAGCATCGTGCGGGAGCCAGCCTTGTTTTCTATGCTATGACATTGCTACCATTGTAATAATTCAACAATGCAACTCTAATCTTTGAATAACTATAGCATAAAGTACGAGTAATTTATGGCAGCTACTGGTAAATAATTCTAGTACTACGTGAGATAGAGCATTCGTTACGTGAAGGTAGGGTTGCCAACCGTACTTTTATATATAGTATATTCTACTACCTTTTAGGTCTTTATTTTGTTCTCGACGGGGAAACCCCTCTAGAGAACAAAAAAAGACCTAAAAGCCCTCCTGGTGGGCGTCCTCAGCTCAGCCTTATACTGCCGTCCTTCCCGAATATTTCAGGTCTGCGTACTATATACTATTGAATAACTAACGCAAAATATACTATACGACACCGAAATCTAACAAATAAATTCATCAGTTGTAAATCCTAAGTTTACGAACGCGTCTTTACATTAATTTTAATAGAAGCATTTATTTTTATTTCAAACAAGATATACCTATAAGAAGTATACATATATTAAAATAAGTATATTTTTGCTTAAATGTTATGTTTTGTACATAAATACTAAATATTTTATACGTGTACTATAGTTTTATAGCTTATTATACTATATTTTGTCGACAAAATGTTGCTAACCCTACATGTATGTGACAATTATTTTTGTATAACTATTACAGCGCGTAGGAAAGCTGATATACATATTAATTATAATTATTTTATGAAATATAACTCTATATGTCGTGTATCATGATAATATCAATATGCTCTTTAAATATTTGACCGTCAGCAGTACTAAACTGCCAATATGTACGCATTATAAAGGGTATGTAAATAGAATAATTAATAATAAAAAAGTTTGTGTGAGCAATTCACGGCAGACGTGAAACTAAATAATAAACATTGAATATTTCTAGTAATAATACTAGGCAATGATAGATAATGGTTGAAACCCAGCCTCCTAATCGAGAGTCCGAGGTTCGAATCCCAGGACTAACAGATTTTTCTAAAATTATATAAGAGAATTTTCAACAAAACAATCAAAACTCCATGAACCGTTAAGGAAAAAAAGTACATTCAAACAGTAAACTTTCTTATTTATTTATTTTTAATATAGACAAGTAGTGTTAATTATCTTGCGTTAAACCTAGCAGCAAATTTTGAAGCAACATTTAATACCACCGTGGCGAAAAGATACACTTACGAACTGAACTTGCCTATCATTCGTCGGATCGGGATATCGAACCCCAGCGGAATGACAAATATTTAAGCTTTTGTGTGTTTTTTATATAATAAAATGTGAAACGTGAATAATAGAAAAATGTGACGCGTTACAGAAAAATGTGACGGTCACTTTCTCTCATACGTCGATAGAGAAGTTTCATTTCAATAACGAGTTCTACACTTATAGCTAGGAAACATCCTGACGAATGACGAATACACAAATATCAAGACCCAGAACATATATCTAAATTCATTATAGATATCTATCTGGTTGAAGAGCGAACCCGGTACACATGTGTCAGCATGTGCACGGCAGTGCCTGCTTCACTTTGAATTTCCCAAGATCAAGAAGAGGTATTAGGAAATGGTAGGTTATCCTAGTTGATCCTAGCATATGTGCTACTTTTATATTAGCGTACACTATTTGGGTTTATCTATTACATAGCCGCCACACCTATTTCTAACGTGAAGCAGTTCTTGCGTTTCGTTGGAAGGGTGTGGTCGCCGGCTCACTTATATATGAGGCGACTATCCTAGTCTTCGGGAGTAGCGACGCAACTGTGATCGACTTCAGATAGAACTCCTGTTCTTTATGAAGTTGCTTACATATGTCCATGGGCGGTAGTAACCACTTACCATCAGGTGGACGCATGCTCGTTGATTACTTCAGTCAAAAGTGATCAAAAAGATCACGGCTTGGAGACTTGTTGTGTTCGATCGTGGTGTAAATATCGCGTACTTTATCGATTCTATCATTGATGCATTGCGATTCTCGCGCTCAGTTGCTGCATAGAGCGTCTAAAAGTAGCTACGCAGGCATTTCTTTTATCAAATTAAAGTAAACGAGCATGCAGACAACCTGATGGTGAGTGGCAACTGTCATTCATGGACATTTGTTATCCAACCGGAAGATAATATCAGAGATAATTTTCCTTACGTGACGATAGATACAGATGCCTCTTTTATCATTGAATAATGACAAACGCTTTAAATGATTTCTACAATCGTAGGCCCACAGTATGATTTTCTCCTGTGTCGTGGGTGCCATGGACACATAAAGATTAATACACAAACATCCAGACCCAGAACAGAAATCTAAATCATTTACATTTCTGTCTGGCCGCGGATCGAACCCGTGACCCACTGCTAGTCAGACCGGTATTATATAGTGACCGTTCCGCCACGCGGGTCGTCAATGAGGACGTCATTGAGGACTAAGTTGGAACGCTACGGATGCGTATGTCTCCCCTACCACACCCTTATGACCTGACCACACTAGCGCTACACTGATGTTATTAGGCAGAAATAGCAACGGTGGTGCCTCCAGTGACAGGCTTCAAAGACATTTGAAAACTGAATACTACAAAAAACTCTATGAATACAAAGTGACTACATTTATACAAATACTACTGCTACTTTAGTTTGACGATACGCGTGGCGGAGCGGTCACCGCGGTTTGAGACGCAGAGGGTTCCGGGTTCGATACCCGGCCAGACAACGCCTGAATAATGAATTTAGAAATCTGTTCTGGGTCTCGGTGTTTGTTATTCGTCTTTGTGTGTATGGCATCCATGACATAGGAGAAAATCCTAGTGTTAGGTTATTAGTGTAGAAAACATTATGAGTGTAGTGTGTTATTATTGGCTTGTTATTTTATTTTTATTTAGCATAAGAAACCAAGTTCTAACCTCTTAATTAGTATTATTGTAAAGCACAAATCACTTACTCATTAAATGGTTCAGAACACCATGAATGTATTTGAGCACAAACATTTTGTATATCTTGCACAATCACTAAGTTCCACATTCTAAAACACATGATTAACACACACTTGAAGATTTCGAAAATCTGTGTATTTCTTTATATATTTATATAAATTAACAACGACGCTCATGATTTTGCGTATTGTCCCAATTTTATCAAAACTGTCACGATGTAGCCGTCACTGATAAGATCTGTCTTGAACTTGAGAGGTGATCGAAGCGATTTCTTTTTAATATTTGTAAATGAAACCTACTTTAATAAACTTTCAGTTTATAAAGAAAAAATAATAATTTAATTTAACAAATACTTTTAGATATGTTTTATCTGTGATAAATATTAAAGCGGCGGCTGTTTAGTGGTTAGGTATTCGGTCTATAATAAAACTGGGTATAGGAGACCTCTGGTTTAAAAGCTCATTAGAAATTATATATCAATTACTTAAAGAGTGAAAGAAAACATCGTGAGGGAACCTACACGCTTGTGAGATGATGGGAATGGTCTCGAGGTTCTGTGAAGTCTACCGTTACTTAGTCAGAATATAGCTGAATCTGTAGACTATGGCTAACGGTGACCTGACCCCAATGGTGGAATTATGGGTTATCGATGATATACATATAAGAAATATTCTACCTATGTCTCTTTTCCTTCTAAATTTGTCACCTGACAGAAAAAAAATATGCAAGTGTCGATAAATTTGTACCTATAGCTTATACGTTGACTAGTAGAATTTCCAGAATCGAATATCACAATTTTTTTATCAAATTTAAGTGGCAAACGAGCATACCGTCCACCCGACGGTAAGTGGTTACTGCTGCCCATGGACATCTGTAAGCAGCTTCGGGACAAAGAACAGGGGTTCTATCTGAAGTCAACTGTAAATGCGTTGCTGTTCCCGAGGTAAATATGGTCGCCTCATATGTATATATGTAAACCGCAAGAACTGCTTCACGTTAGAAAAACATGTGGCGAACGAACTGCACTGGTTGTATCACCTGGCATAAAAAGTGATTTAGAAATATTTCATATTCGCTGAAATCTTAAACAAAACCACGTGCATTGTAGACACTATCTCTAAATGCTAAATAAGCAGTTCATTTCAGACTCTTAATTATATTTTCCAACAGAAAGAAAACAGTTTGCAGTAAATAAAATCCCAACAAAGAGAGCGTAAATCTCGTTCCGCAAATCCGGGTGTAAGTCCACATTTGATCGGCTAACGGTCTAAAGAAGCAATAATACGAACAATCAGTTTGTTTATACAGCGCGTATTGGAACAATCTGTCCCGGCTGCAATAAGCGTAATCCGCGCGCCGAAGCAAGGACATATCGCCTTTAGAAGAGACTAAATTTATACAAATAAAAATTGAAGTGACTTTGCAATGTTAAAATAAAAGATTTTTACTTATTGAAAATATATACGGTACTTATAACAAAAATTAAACAATAATTTAAATATTTGTGTCTGTTTCTTTGTCTGTCTGCCTATTTATTCGAGCTAATTACCGAATTGGCTGGTCCGATTTTGACAGGGTTTTCACGAACAGGTAGTTTAGGTTATGATAAGTTGTTTCTAAAAAAAAAATTAAAACCCAAAAATGTGTGTGAGATTACAGGTGCTAATGTTAGTTGCTAACAGGCCTCTTTGAAAAAGTGCCATTTTGTTGAAATAATTGAAAATTTTTGTTATAAGATTTTTAATCACATTTCTTAATCGGCGGTGAAACTGCGGGCACAGCTTAAATAAGATTAAAAAAGCTAGGCTGTGCAGTCCATTTGATGGTAAACGATTAGGTACTGATATCCATAGAAAACCGTAACCAATTTTATATAGAATATATATAAAAAATATTATATTATTTTACATCAATACATTAAAAAATAATAAATTGTAACTACAATATAGGTATGCTCGTTTTAAAAAAAACAACTATTGGTTTCACCGCAAAGCTACATGACTATTTTTTTATTACAATTTGAGCGTACATTGGATTTTTAAAGATTTTAATAGGTCACATTGTGTTTTAGTAACAAAATTATTTATACTGTCCATTATAATAATAAGACCGCTGCAATAACTGTAATGCTCTGCGCGAAGCATGGAGTCAGCTCGTTTTGGAAGAGGCTACAGTTTTAGCAATTTTTCATCTCCCCAATGATATTTTTCTCTCTATAATGATGTTTATTTACCTTCGCTTTATTATATAACGACGAGATGCAAAGTAAATCATTATTGCATTGAATATATTAAACGCGCAATGCGAGCAAAAATACTTACTTGTAAAGTATCATTATTGCATTATCGTTTATATTGTTCGATTCCCATTGGCTGGTTCCATGCTTATGTCTGCTGCATAACAGCACTGTTAAGCGCTTCCGCGTTCTGGGTTAAGTCTAATCTAATATATTTAAACAAGAAATTCTTGTATATATATAATAATGTGTAATCAGGATGTCGGAAACGACTCCAACGGTTTTCATGAAACTTACAAATTAGGGATTTTTCGGCTCAAGGAATACATTTATCAAGGTTCCAGGTCCGAGAAAAATTCGGTTCCCAAAAAATAGGTATTTCTAAAATCGCGTTTTAAGAACTTTGATATATCAGCGTCATCTTTAATGCCATGACCGATCAGAACAACTCTGGGTAAAAAACTATGTCTACTCGAAAGATTGAGCTTTGTGATGCTCGAAAGAACAAAAACCGGGCGAAAGATAAGACATACATATCCGAGGTCTTTCATTAACTTGTAAGGCCTCAGAGGCACAAGAAAGAAGGAAGAAGTCTCGCATCAGAGTTCAGGTAGGGCTTTAAATGGTTTTAAATGTTACTGTACAGCAGAGATTACTGTTTTGATATATTTTCATGATTGTTAAAGATTCTTTTCAATTCGGTTTGATATTAGGTATACTATGTTTGGTAGGTAGGTATGTTTGGTAGGTACTCTATATTTGGCCTTGTATTTCTATAATGTAAAGTGGGGCGTTGATACAAAATAATATCACAAGGACGAACAGAAAAACGATTGTGTCAAGATTAAAAAAGAATCTCCGTCTGGCTGATTCTTATTATTTTATCTTATTAGTTGACGTTTTGAATACGCGAATCCATCATAACAATATAGTTGACTTACTTTAAATAATAGAACTATCTATTTAAAATTTTATTAAGTTACTAGCTGACCCGGCAAACGTTTTTTGCTATATCAATTATTACGTAATAAAAAAAAATAATTTAAAAATAAAAATAAAAAATTAAGGCATGACAACCCTTATCAGTATGGGGTATGAAAAATAGATGTGGGCCGATTCTCAGAACTACTCAATATGCTCACAAAATTTCATGAGAATCGGTCAAGCCGTTTCGAAGGAATGCGGGAACGAACATTGTGACACAAGAATTTTATATATAAGATGATATATAAGTTAAAATACCTGGCAGTATAATTGTTACTGCTTTTGTTAATAAAATCAAATTAAGTAGGTAATTTTAACTATTTAACGGACTTTCATTTCATTTATTTTTTTACGATATTTCGACCTAATTACATAGATCGTAGTCACGGCGAAACTGAAAAAGAAATTTAAGAAACCGCATATCCTGAATAACTGTTACAACTTGATATCAATTCCGGGATAATATAAGTCTAAAATAGTATATGAAGTATTTTTTTGTTTTTGAAGTCCGATACACTTTTAAGCGTACACTAAGGGACGCTTCTAGTAATTTTTTATAAAATGTATCGTCTGTGTAGGGCGGGCGGTCGTGAGCGAGGGCGGCGCGCGCGCCTCAGTCCGCTTCCGCCTCCCGCGAGATCTGCCGCGACGCTCAACTCCGCTCATTATATCTTCTACCAACTTCTTATGTGCATAACATTTTAATAAGTGACCGTACAAGTTTACTTTAAACTTTCGTGTCTGAGTTTCGGGATGAGTTTTAATGGTTTTTAAACTAACCTTTCATTGAAAGAGTTTTGTGTTGTTGACTGAAAGTTTGGGATTATACGTCTGTTATGTACATTCATATAAACAAGTTAAAGCAGTTCTTTGAAACAGTCAAATACTATAAACTGTTTATGTGTTTTAACTATTGTGTAAAAGTGTTAAATTCAAACATTTCCTGAACTATGTCTCGTTTAATTTCTTCTAAAAGCATTATAATATATTAAACAGCGTTTATAAATCTTGACGGCAACACGGACAGTTGATTAAAAATGGCAGATAAACTTAATGAGTACCAAGGGATCACGGGGAGGCTTCACGGTACGAGGGATAAATATAAGGAGAAATGGGCACAGTGGAAGGAGGAACACCCTCAAGACTTGAAGGATATGGTTCGGGAGTCACTGTTCGGGATACCATCGTCTGATGACGCGCCCGATCGGGTTGTACACGAAGGCGAATATAGCGATTTATATAGGTGAGATTACTATTTATTTTACCTTAAAGAGTCACCAAAATATTTTTTTTAATCTTAAAATATCATTCTAATTATTTTTTCATAACGCGTCTAAAGAAGTATAACATCAATAAATCTCTATTTTCCTTGGTCATAGCATTACGCGTGAACGGCTAGTACGCTAATTCTTTTTTGTCGCGTTTGTTATTGTTAGGTTAGAAGAAGGTTCATATAAAAGCAATAAATATTAAAATTACGCGAAAAAATAAGAATTTAACAAAACAATTGAATTCAATCATTCATAGTTAAGCCAGGACAATGTCTGTCATTAATAATTTCGCTGAAATTACGTAAAGTCTGGAAGATTTCGGTCGTAGTACCGTTTCAGATCGCGGTCCTATGTTGCTACTCATAAAACCCGCTAAAGAAAATAAGTACCAGTACAGTAAACCAAAAAACTACGTGTAAATACAATAATTTGTGAATCAATTCATTAATAATACCTTTAAATGTTGGTATTTGGTGCGTTGACTATGCTATAAGCACTTCAAGTGCTATCAATGAATAGATCAAGTAAATAAATAAATAATTTTAATGTTACTCTATTTAAAATATAAGTGTTTTATTTTTAACTTAACGGTAATTATACTACCTGTAGGGTGTTATCTACAACTATATTTAGAACACAGAAGTTACTTATAAAATGCTGTTTTAAAAAAAATACGTATTTTAAAATATTCTTTGCAGTTTTCCGGTACGATAGATAGTTGTTTCAATATTTAATTATATTTAATCTATTATACGGAAACTTTACCGAGTTGTAATATTCGCAATTTATCACGGTTAATTGCAAGAATTACATATGAGATAAGAGTGACACCAGTATGTGTTCAGGTCAATGAGCATGTGTGTTAAATTTTTAATTTATTACATGTTCAAATTACACTAAAGTAGCATTCATTTACAGTAATAAAACCATCAAGGTAGTTAACTCACTTTGATGTGAAATCCAATTAGACGTGATTGTTATAAATACAAATATACTTATATACACATACATTACATAAATTTAGTCTAACTTGTCTTTAAAATTGTAGTTTTTTTTCAAACATGTGGCACTGAAATTTAGATGTAGCAAATAAGCGTAAAGTAAATTCAACGGCTAGTGAACCCTGCCGCTACCGACGCATTGCAACACCTGAGGACTAATTTGGTACGCCTCGTATAACTATGTGTCCCTTATCACAGCCGAGAATCTAGGGGCAAGCCGGGGCCTGTACCCCGGGCGGCAAGTGCAGAGGGCGGCAAATTCAAACCTTGCATACGAATGCGCAACTCATGATCATCACATATCATTGATTTAACTTTAACCATAACCATAACTTTAACCACCAAGCGAAATTGTGTGTGTAAAGTGGAACTCTTGACACGTATACGTTTTAATGACCAATAATTATTGGACATCTAATGGTTGAAATGATTAAGATGCTAAAAATAAATTCAATTAGGTAGGGGCGGCATTTTTAAGTTTTTGTCCCGCCTAAAAATAATTGAAGATCTGAGGCTGCCTTATCATATCCTACCAGAACAGAGCAACGCTTAACACTGGTGTTCTTAGGCTGAAATAAACGTGATGGTGTGCCTGTAGAATCGAACAAAATGTTCTAGCACATTAACATATTACATATCACACAATTAAATACACTACTTATGAAAATATATACAATTTTACTAACTACTTAATATATAAAAATTCAGTTTAAAACAAATTATTAACGTCTTTCGTTACAAAATAGTTAAGGTACTTACTGGCGCAGACGGCATACTGATGAGTACCCATCACCCGCCAATTCCAATATAATTTCCTATTAGTCAACGTTTCATTATCTTAAGTATTCATGAAAATTAAAATGTCGTTCACGGTCGGAAACATATCGCTTGGTAAACAGGTCAACGAATATATAGGCACTAATTACAACATTGTAATGGAAATTGTTCTTTATTTGTCTCTTTTCGGTAACCATTTCTAAGCGTAACAACAAATTACAATATTCCTTGTGTGTTTTGGTAAAAGTTTTAAAATATGTAAGTACAAATTGCAGAAATTATTCTTTGTATGTATATTTTGGTAACAATTTTATAGCGTAATCACAAGTTGTATTGTAATACTAAGTATATTGTAGTGATTATGTTCCTTGTATGTATGTTTTGATAACAATTTTAAAGCATTAGCACAAATTACGATATGGTAGTATTCATGTTCCTTGTGTGTATTTTTGGTAACAATTATAAGCGTAAGCACAAATTACAATATTTTATTGGTAACATTCCTTGTATGTATGTTTTGATAATAATTTTAAAGCGTACATACAAATTAAAATATTGCACTGACAGTTTTTTTGTATGTATGATTGCGCAATATATTTAAATCTTAGGCACAATTCACAACATTGTCTTTAATAACGTTAATTATATTGTTTTGATAAAAAATTATAGCGTTAGCACAAGTAATAATATTGTAGTGTAAATTATTATTCGTATTGTTTTGATAACAATTTGAAAGCATTTAAATATGATAGCTTTAATTAAAAATATCCATACTTCGTATATTTTTATACGATAAAGAAAACCGCGTATGGAGAACAGCAGTGCACTGCAATACATCATCTATCAGGCTTAGACAAGCAGGCATGCTCATCGATGCCTGATCGAAAGTGCTCATTGTCGCTTATTAAAATCAGCAATGAACTTCTTGTCGAATAAGCATTATACCTGAAGACGATGTCTTGTCATTCCTAAGGACTCAGGTGGTCATATCATAATGTAACTCAGCTGGAGTTCCCAATGTTTTACCAAAATGCAAGTGGTTTCACGCCGGAAATAATTGTAATAGTAGAACCTTTCCGGTCGAGGTACGTTCGTTCCATAACTTTTATCATATGTTAAAAAGTCCAAAAAGAAAAGGTTTATAATATTTAATATTTAATCAATAGCATTTAAAAATGATCCAAGATGCGTTGCTTATCTCGAGGACTAAGTAAGGGTGCTTCATGTATATGCCGTCAAAAACATCCTGTAAGAAAAAAGTCTCGCAGCTCAGTTTTTCTACTGTAAAAAGTTGTGAGATCCATGTAATACCAAGTCAGTTGATTTATTTAGTCTTTACTTAAGGATCTTCTGTCTTAAGTTATTATCATATCGATATTAAAGATCTTTTACAAACAAATAAATTTAACAATTATATGCATTAAAATATAACTTAAATTTGGAAAGAAGCCAATTGTCAAATTAAATATCAAAGGTATCATCAAAATTGCTGTTCCTAGGATGAGTTCCCAGAATGCTGGCAACATCACCTCGCATTACTTTTTAAAATAATATATGTATCAAAGTTTATCTATGAATATAAATAGACACACGAGTAAATATTCAATTGATGTGCCTGGCTATCTATTTTAGCTGTAATGCCCTAAATACATACATGTTTAAAATCGTCTGAAAAAAAATCACTAACAATTTCTTTGTGTTGCGTTTATACAAATACATTTTTATCAGAGCCTTGACGATGATTTATGGATAACATCTACGTGTATTTATTTTTGAAATTTCCACTTAAAGTAGTTCACATCAATTGAAATTTGTAAAATATATTTGGGACAAAATTGTATTACGTGTGTATTCCATTATATCCCCAATTACAAGTATTAGATAAAGTTGAAAATGTACTGTAACAACACTAAAAATTATACTTTTTTTGGACTACAACGAGCTCACAACTGTATGATTTTTTAACAAAAAAATATTTATGTGATGCATAATTTATTTTCCTTCTAATAACAGTACAGCAAAGCCAATGATAAGCCAAGCAAAAATTAGAATATACAAACTTAAAACAAAACAGTAATTTCGAGAAAAGCATTTTAACCTAATTAAAAAAATCAAATTTCTTTATTTGTCTATAAGTAGTTATATATAATTGTTTTAGTAATAAAGACTACTTAGTAAGCCTATGTTTGTAATTGGTCTTTCTTTTTCCATAATCTAAATCTAATAAAAAGATATATCTGTTTAATACAGGAGAAAAAGCAGATTCGAGTTGATGAGGATATCAGCAGCTGTTATGGGCATAGAGTTTTCATACGCTGGCGAAACGGCCTTCGTGTCGCCGACTCTTCTGCAGATCGGAGTACCGCATCAGCAGATGACACTCGTGTGGGCGCTGTCTCCCTTGATAGGCTTCTTCATGACCCCACTCCTCGGGTCACTTAGCGATAGATGCAAATCTAACTACGGGAGGAGAAGGCCTTTCATTGTGATGATGTCTATTGGCGTGTTACTGGGTAAGTTTTGTATAGAATTGTTTAATAATATGTTAAAGTAAAAATAATAAATTTATCACATTATTAGACTGATATATTAACAGAAGTAGAGAAGAACACACATTCAGTTGTTATTAAAGAAATTCGACATGTACCTATTTAACTGGACATGTTTACCTAACATTAACATTATATAGATATATTCCCAAAAATATTTTGTTGATTATGCACCATTCAAACTAAAATATGTAATCTACCTATACATAAATAGAAAATCCCAATAGAAGTACATAACTCTTTAAGCTAACTAAATCCTGTTGTTTCCGTATGAGATATATAAAAAATCTTACCTAAGATAACTCTTAAAAAGCCAGTGATATAAGTGTATATAGTTTAGTACCTACGATATTCAAACAATTCTGTATAATTATCTATTTTTAGGTTTAATATTAGTCCCCAATGGTGAGTACATGGGCTATGCGTTTGGCGACGAAAGACCTTTAAATCGCACACAGCTGGCATCCGTGTTAGGGCCGAGGAGCACTGCGTTGGAGAAACGAGAAGGCAATTATCATCCCTGGGGAGTATTCTTCACGGTACTCGGGACAGTGTTCCTGGATTTCGATGCGGACGCCTGTCAGAGCCCCGCCAGGGCTTATCTCCTTGATGTGACGGTTCCAGGTCAGTTATATTTGTTTGCTTCTGATTTTCTCGCAAATTCACTAATTCCAACTTTGATAAACTAAGCCTCAGTACTCAGCGCTAATTCCTTGGCTCACTTTTTACAATTTATGTAAATATTGTAGTAAACTGTGCTGTGTGTTTTATTGTAATTAGACTTATATGAACAAGACGATTGAGTTTGTGGCCAAGTGATAATGTGATTTATAATAATCATTGAATGACAATTCAATACGACATGTAAGTGTTTTATGTCGCGTTCTTCATCAATTCATCACTGTCCCATTGTTGGGCATGGGTTTCGTTCTCTTAACTTAAGTTAATTTTAGAGAACTTATTCATTTAAAGAATTTTAAACTTTTTCACCATTAAATAATTTCATACTTTTTAATCGCGTACAAATTCTGTAAAGACAATACGTGTCTAGAATTCAAAAAAGTTTGATCTTCCGATGGAAAGGGCCTATTTCAACATTGTCTGGTGACAATGTTACATCGCATTACGATCTAGTTTAGTTCTATTTATGCACTATCATCAAAAATCTCTATTTACAATATTCAGTTTTACATCATATTGACACAAAGCAGGTAGCGGTATCCTTAACCCAGTTTGATAGATAGGTACAATTAATTACATTAAATATTTGTATGAGTGGCAACGTCACAGCATGTGACTGCATGATTTTGTTTGAACGACGGAGTGATGTGCATGTCTCCGAAATAAGCCTTTTTATCGCTTGTCTAGTCGTGATTGATTTATCTCAAGAACATTTTATTATGAATATTTCTCCACACCTTGAATTGGGAGTAGGTATATAGATATTTTATCTTTTTAAGTTATTATTGCTATACAGGTTGATGTCTCGTGACGCTTCATAATATTAGGAGTACGGCTTATTCATGTTGAGGTGTATGTTATAGCTTTGAAATTATGATAAAACATACACCTTTGCCTCGATATCATGATAATTTAGTTTCTGATTTGACGTTAGATCTAGAAACTGATTCGTATAAGTTATACAGAGTGAGATTTTTATTAAACTTGAAAAAAAAGATATTTTGAAATTTAATTATAACTTTTTTGAGCCTTTTTCTACATGGTTCGTATGTTCTGATTTCGTCGTCCACGTCCTGTTCATAAATAGATTAGATAGACGACTGAATGACGTGGTAATAGTGGCTTATTTCCAGGCTTTGAAAATTGTGTCCGCTTAGAGAATTATGGGTTCTGGTGTATTCGGGTACAATTAGGGTCTATGTGCCTGCGTATCTGTTACATCTGTTAGTTATGTCAGTCTTAATAGTTCTGATAACCATTTCAAGAGTAGAGACAATATAGAGAACGGGCGGTATTACTGAAGATGTAATCGGTCGATCAGTATACTATAACGGTCTTCATAGAGATTTTAAATAATACCTTCACAATTATTTACGAAAT
>DWNE01002121.1:0-19720 GCA_018249875.1 Cecropterus toxeus | reverse complement strand
AAAAGCAAGAAACCGAGACCAAAGATTAATCAAATTCTTGTTATTACACAATACGCATAAAGTTCACATTAATGGCCCTAATTGAATTTAAAAAAAAACATTAATAAATAAAAACATTATTTTCATTAACAAATTAAAATGAACATGTAAATTACATATGTTTCACCACTAAAACATAATTTACGATCATGTGCATTTTTCATTTGTTTTTTTACCTTGAAGCCATTTCTTCAGGTGTTTCCTCGATTTCGAGTACCCAGCTTACTGAGTCGTGTTTCTCTACTACGCCCTTGACGGCGGGCAGCGGTGGCGAGTCGGGGGCGGGCGATGCAGCGGGTGAGGGAGAGTCGGGCGAAGGGGATGCCGAACGGGCAGACTCGCCCGACGATGTACGCGTACGCATCGGCGTTCGCTCGATATATCCACCGCCGGCCAGTAGCGACACCACCTGAGAATAAATGTGAAAATGTATTATATATGTATATGACGTAAATGATAGATGACACATAGTAAAAAATAAATAATTAATGTTGATGAGCCCATGAAGATACCCAGTCAAAGTCTACAAACAATTTAGATTTTTTTATTTTATTATGTAACAGCAAAAAGTAAATTTTGTCTGGAAATTATTTACTAGCCAAAGTTGGCAAGGCAAATATACCAAATTTGTTTTGCCAACAAAATATCTGGAAATTAATTACTTGCACTAAACAAAATGCGTCTTCATATCCTGATGTATCCTGTGCTTTCCTAATTTATAAGTGAACGTCACCATTGAAAAATAAAGGTTTTGCTGACCTGAGACTTCTGTCTGAGCTTGTATCTCAGCTCTTCGTTGAGAGCCGCGATCCTCGTGGCGTGGTCCCGGTCGCGTGCCGCAGCGTCGCGCAGGCGGCGGTTGTCGTCGCGCAGGCGGTCCGCGTCGCGCTGGCGGGCGGCGGCACGCTCGCGGAGCTCCTCCGCCGCGTGCCGCGCGGAGCACGCGTCGCGCTCCGCCGCCGCGCGACGCTCGCGCTCAGCCGCTAGCTCTGTACGAGCATCACGGAGCGACGCCATCTCGGCTTGCTTCAATTCGATCACCGCGCGCAACGAACGAACCTGTTTAAGAACAGACGCCGGTGAGGTTGCAACACGGAAAACGTTTTCAAATTAAGTCATTTTTTTAATTTAAACAAACTAAAAATAATAAGCAGCATTTTATTTAACTGTAATTATGCAAGCCTTACATTGTGTACCTACTTATAGTGCTTTAGAATTTCATGTTGTAAATGAAACATTCTGACAAGTTAACGATAATATGGGTTTTTTGTCGAATTGGAATCTCATTCTGGGAATACTGGTTTGATGTTGGATACTGGTTGTTATTACATTACTTTACGCATCACAAATTACTTATTAATTGAGGCTCGGTTACATTGTGTAACTTATTACATGTTTTTTAAAGGTATGGTTTACGTTATGCACCAATGGTACGCACTCTAATAAAGCATTTATTTGTTATACAGTGTTAAACGTTCCAATGCACGTCAAAAATCTATGAAGCTAACTTAATTATTGTAACTAAGGTATATACTGCTAATTGCTTCGAATCAAATTGACATTTTGGTTTCAACAATGATAATATCTTTGAATTTATTACATTACCGAATATATTTTTATTAGTCTCTTGTAGTATTAAACGAGAACAAAATCCATTTTTAACCGACTTCCAACAAGGAGGAGGTACTCAATTCGTCTGTATTTTATTTTTATTATCCATTGTAAGTAACTATAGCCACCCATAGTCATCTGTACCCTCAGGTAGACATGAAATCCTACCCGAAACCGATCGTTGCCATCTCAGTGGAGTAAATTGGAATACCCCGTCGAAGTTTCTCTCTTAGCACCCCATTCAAAAAAGCGCAGTATCGCTTCATGGCTGTTATATTATTTAGTTGGCTCAGAAATCGATCCACAGAGCGTCCTACTGTTTTTAAGACTATATACACATACACATCATATTAGGACCATAAAATGATATAACGAAAATCGACTTTAAGGCTAACGTTTGCATTATAGTAGACTACAAAATAAATAAACAAAAAACCAACCTCAGCCGCCAACTCAGTGGCATCGGTGCTCAGCTCCTCATTCGCGTTCAATCGTAGCTCGCACTCGGTGTCGCAGTGCACGGGGTCGCAGGCCGCGTCGCACGTGTCGTGCGCGCACGACTCGCGCTTGGCGCGCTCCGCCTCCGCCCGCGCGGCCTCGAGCTGAGCGCGCAACGTGCGCTCGATCTCGCTGTGCGCGTGCAACCTCGCCCGGCTTTCGGCGACTTCGTGTTTCAAGGACTCTATTGTGTCCTGCAATGTGCAATGTGATTTTAATTAATGTTGGTGTATAAGTTGTAAATATTAGGGATAGTAATAACACTTTAAAATAAGTAATTTATCGATCTGCGTCACTTAATGTTCACAGGTACAAATTTGCCAATTTTAATTTTCTGTCTGAGTTTTTATATCTTTATCTGAGTGGAAGTGTTCATGCGTCACATGTTATGGGTGACTACATTGAACATGTATCTCATAGGACAACAATTATAATATACAAGTATAACACAATGATATTAGTTTTAGATGCGATAATCCATTAAAATACACTATTGATGAACACTGAGTAGATACAACGCGAGTACACATGTAAGTAACTGACTCTAAATCCAAAGCAAGTCAGTGCTGAACTTATACTGACCTGGTCTAAATTAATTTGTAGTCTGGACAGCACTGCGTCAATGCTGACTACAATATTTCTATATGAATATTTAAAGTCAGCTAGTCCTCAGCATGAACTTAAAAGTATCTTCTCGTTTTATACACATGTTTAATTAGAGGTGTTGAAAATAACCAGATTTATCTTAAGGATATAAGATATACAAAGTTTGTCCTTACCTTTAAACCTTTGATGTCGTTTGCCAATGTCGACACCTCCTCGATATGTGCAGCTTGAAGACGCACATTGGCATCTTCTTTTGACGATACTTCCATCTCTAGCTCTGAGATCTTGCTCAGGCATTCTGCGACTAGAATACAAAATAAAATTAATTCGTGGGAAAATAATGTTAATAGTTACAGTTAATCGTTAATCGAGGCAGAAAGCTAAAAGAAATAGCGAATTAGCCAAAAAACGTTAATTAAAATCTTACATGATTTAAATATAAAATCGCCAAGTGTAATATTTCTAGTCCATGTTTTGTAGAAGCAATGCGCTTCTCGTTAGGGTGATTATTTTGTAAAATTTGTAAATTTTAAAGCCGCATAATTCCGGGGTTCGCGTATATCAGAGTTGCGTAGTTTGGGGTGGCGTAAGTCAGAGTGGCGTAAGTCGGGGTAGCGTAAGTCGGGGTAGCGTAAGTCGGGGTAGCTTAAGTCAGAATAGCGTAAGTCGGGGTAGCGTAACTCAGGGTATTACTGTACTTATATAGTAGGTATAGACTTACTGGTATCAAGATCCTTTTGCGCACGCTGCTGGCGGTCCCTGTCGGCACGCGCGGCGCTGCTACGCTCCGCCGCCGCGACGCCGCGCCATCGCTCCGCTTCCAACCGCCACGACCCTCCATTTAGGGCGTCTAACTGGAATGGAAATTAATTTCAAATAAATAAATTTTGACTCAAGTGTATAAAACTATGAATAAGAAAATGGTAGAATCGTTCTTGAGGTGTCATCGCCACAACTATCATTAGTTAATACCAACAGCGTTAAGCGCTAAGCTGTATTCTGTTTTAAGAGGTGAATTAGAGACGTAAACATAATTATTATATACGAGATATTGATATTCAATAAGAGCAACGCGCCTGTGGCAAACCTTACATAGGACTTTTCTGACGAACATGTAGTCCATTTGATGATAATTGTTCACTGCCACCCATGGACACTGTAACCAATATAATAGAACGTAAAGCCGATTAAAAATGCGTCGGCATTCCTGACTAAGATGGTCGCCCCATAATTAAGCAAGTCGGTAACCACACTTTTCTATCGAAACAATAACTGCTTTATGGTACAAATATATGTGGCGGATATCACAACCAGGTCGAATGAAAAGACGAATAGAGAATGCAAGGAAATATGTTATTTAGTCGCGTTTTCTATACGAATCTATCTATCAGCGTAGAAACAAAATGAAAGATAATCCTTAATAATCAATTTTAATTTCATCCACATTTTTGCGATACGAACCAATAACGTTAAAAACAAAAAAAACAGTACAAGTTGATTATAAGAAGAATAGTTACCAATCAGTCTTATTTACCCAGATATATCTCGTCAAGTCAACAAAACAATACGGGCCGAAGTAAGGTATCTCATTTTCTAAAAAATGTTGTCGCGATCTCATTTAAAAACTATTTTGATGATTATACTAATCTAAAATTATTTTATTTTTGACAAGAGGAAGAAATCTTATTGTATTTTTGTTTCGTTAGAAGAAAAGACAGAATGTTTTAGCTTACACACGCTTTCACTCACTTCACTCATATAATAGCCCCACACTAGGATTTTCTCCTGTGTCGTGGGTACCATGGACACACAAAGACGAATACACAAACACCCAGACCCAGATAAGAAATCTAAACTCTTCATTAATATTTCCATCTGGCCGGGAATCGAACCCGGGACCCACTGCGCTTCAGACCGGTATGGTGACCGCTCGACCACGCGGGTCGTCAAGCTTCACTATTATTTGTTAAAAATACATTTATATTTAATAACAGCATCTTAATCGAGAGTCCGAGATTCGAATCCCAGGCACGCACGCACGCACAACAGATTATTCTAAAATGATATGCGTGTAGAAATTAATTATCACTGCTTTACCGTGAAGGAAAACATCGTGAGGAAACCTGAATACCTGTGAGTTCTCTAAAAAAAATAATCTCAAAGGTATATGAAGTCTACCAATTCACACTTGGCCAGCGCGGTGGACTTTAACTTAAAATAATTGACGATGTAATTTATATTTGTGAATAGTTAATATAGATAGGAAAACGATACAGTTCCTTTCCCCCTCCCTAATCTACCTTTTTGTATAAAATTGACTGTACAGATAATCTGCTTATAATAATTCTTATTCACCTATACACCTATATTGTGCAAAACGTAGGTTTTCAAAGAGACTTCACTCCCCATACATTGAGCAACCAATGAAATTAATACAGTTATTACAAATTTCGCAGCAGTTACTCGAGTATTCAAACGAAGTCCAAACTGTTGCTAACTAGTATGTGCACTATTTTGGAACGGTAATGAGGACACCAATGTGTAATGCCCCGATGACTTTCACACCGTGCAAGTGTAACTGTGCTTCAGATTCTTTGGGGACAGACAATTAAAGTGGGCGTTCAAAACACATAAAATATTTAGTGTCGAAAAGTAAATATATATTTTTTTTTAATTATTTCTGCATGCGTATGGAGTTTGAATACCGTTTCTTTGTGGGTAGGTTGAAGAAATACAGTATATTTTGGAATAAGAGCTGTCTCATTTGATGTATCAATTACTTATTTGGGTTCCCCATTTGTCGCATGGTTGTTCACATAGATTTTTCTTAATATGTTAATTCGCAAATACTTGGAGCCCAGTTAGAGAATTATTATTCTAACTATTCCACGACTCGAAAAGTAGGTCGCAAAATGTACCTACCAACAAAGTAACCTAACAATGACTATAAAAATGCTAAACGACATTTTAGCTATACTGTTGGGCGCAGTTTCGCTGTCTTGGTTTTACAGCTTGTCATTTTACAGGATAACCATGAATACGTTAGTAAACGTTGATATAACGTCACTTTACTTACACGAAACACCAAATACTGCACGAGCACGCCTAACGCCTCTACGCCTTTCGCAGCGTGAGCGAGTGCGACGGATTGCTCGAGGTTCTTGGCGGGGAGCGGCGCGGGCAGCGGCGCGGTGGGCGTGCGCGCGGGCTGCTGCGGCGTCTGCGCCCGCTTGCTGCGGGGCCCCACCACCGCTGACACGCGCGGTGGCTCTGTAATTAATAAAACAAATAATAAATAATAAGGCATTTACAATTAAAATTTTCACTTTGGAGTTCGCTTAGTAATATTTACCTACAACATCCCTTAGATATTGTTTTTATTTTATAATATGAAGCCTGACGCCTAGGGGCAATGGCAATCGATCCTAGCTAAGATCAGGGTCTTACTTTTGGTTGGCCACGTATGCTTTACTACCCCTGAGGACTAAGTAAGAAGGCCTCGGATAAGTGTATGTGTACATAATGGTAAGGGCCTTCCAGTTAGAACATAGAAGCGCTTAACGCTGCTGATATTGGGCACCTAAATCGTTCATTTGTGATAATTAGATAAAGATTTATTATGTTTTAGTGCTAAATAAGACTTTCTTACATCTGCATGTTAAGTCAGTATAAAACTACCATGTTTTGACAACACATTTGTCTTTTTCTAATTACACGGTATTTGTATAACATTCATACTTATGTCATTGTCACTACAGAAAACAAAAGAAGATTAAAGAATAAGTTTTACACCGTGTTTGTATAATCCAGCAGGTTTCCTTTGTTTGTTTTTAAATTGCACAACATAACACTTCTCACGGTAAAAAGACAATACAATATTGAATTGTACAACAGCAAACAACAATAAAGAGAGCAGAAGTAGGTTCTCATTGTCGATTTTATCAGGATGTCAGAAACGGAGCTACTGTGAATCTTTGTTCAGCTCGATTTTATCGCATATCCGCTGTCTAAGTTCATCTGTATGCTAATGTTTTAACTATTTATGTGTCTGTCCTCTAATTGGTTCTCTTCAGTATCTCCCCTTAATTGACTTAATCAAGTCAATCACTTCTTAGTCGGTTATTACTCTAGAGACAGTTAATGTCCACGAGCGTCGTTGACGAGCGATGACGCTGACGTCAGTGTCCATCGTTCCTTGTCATCGAATGTGGTCGCGCGTCTGACGATCAACGACATGGATCGCTTGTGTTAACTTCCTAAGTCCAGGTGGACTTAGGAATACCGATGGATACAGGGATATGCTAATGGTTTCAAACTACTCTTGTCTCGAAAGTGTTAGAACCCTTTGTGGTTCAAGGCCAAGCACCTATTTCTGCTCTTAACAATATTAAGCGCTACTGTGTTTTGGTCTGAAGGGTGTGGTAAGACTACTTACAGAGGCGTTCCAACTTAGACCTCAGGAGTAGTAACGCATCTGTGGCCAGCCTCAGGTAAGACCTCTCTGATCTTATCTGAGGTTGATTACAGATGTCCCTGAGAGACAGGTGCTACTTACCATCAGGAACTACATGCGTTTGCTACTTCAATATGAAAAATAAAAATCCATCCTCTAATTCCACTTTCAACCAGGTAGACCTAATGTAGACCGGGGAAGTACAACCGCCACACAATTTTTTTGCGTGAAGCAGTTTATGCGTTTCGGTGGCAGGGTGTGTACCGGCTCACTTATACTCTTATATGGGGCGACCATCTTAGTCCTCGGGAGTAGCAGCGCATCTGTGATCGACTTCAAATAGAACTCCTGTTCTATGTGAAGTTGCTTACAGATGTTCATGGTCGGCAATTACCAGCTACCATCAGGTGGACTGCATGCTCGTTTGTTACTTCATTCGTATATAAAAAAAAAACCTTTGCATCTCGTCTAATTGGCTTCATCAAATCAATCACATTCATAGGCATAACGTACTGCCTTGCGACATTTATCAACGACCAGCTTTAGTTACAAAATAGAGACAGTGTTAGATCACATACATTGTTGCAAACCAATAAATAATTTATTTGGAGCCCTTCATATGACGACGGACCGTAACGTAACGAAGTGAAATCGCCGACGTTCGTGTCATTATATTCACGAATATTAATTGACTGCTTTACATAGTACATACCTACTTTCAAGCGTTAATAGTTGTAAATAGGAACGTTTATCAGAACTTGTTCAGACAAACGATACGTTTAATACAACAACTATCGCTCCAGTAGCTATAAAGCTATACCAAACATGTTGGTCTGTACAATTATATGTTTTAAAGTGAAACTGACTTATTAAATGCTAAATTAAATTAATATGACGTTCCTGCGACGTTAATATGTTTCGACCTAATTCACATTCACGCAAACCTGTAATTATTTAAAAATATAAAAAAAAACTGTTAAACGAACGTTTTATGGTTTTTAATAGATATGTTTAATAAAATACTACCATTATTATTCATCAAACTCATTCATACTGTTACCAAACAGATCAAGACTGATCTGTTTATTGATATAAGATAAGTTCCTTGAAATAAAACAAAAATCACACTTGAAGTTGATCAGATCTTGTTTCCCTAAGAAAAAGTCGGAAAGCCTCATATAAACAAAAGATCAAAAAACATCCTTTTGAAAGACGAACAAAGCAGCACAAACTCTTTGTACACGGAATGTATCGTTACAGACTATGGAGTCGCAAGACATTAAGATTCAATCTTTCCTTCAAAAGTATGTAGGTTTTATCACATTTTTTCTTTATATTGTAAGAATACAAAGTGTTTAGGTGTCACAAGGCGCACACATACATCATAAACAGATTTGTTTTTAATCAAGCCGGAATAAAAAAGTTAATTTTATTTTGAGTGAAACAAAAATAATATAACGTTTCCCACGCGCTCCATTGCCGATCCTCTTTGGCGGTCATGCATCATTACTCGGTGCAACAGCAACCAGCGCCCATTTCCGCCATTTCGTAAATAAAGCATAAAAATAATCCCTCGACATAAAGTCAATTTATCGTAAAAGAACGAGCGCTTTGTAATTGATATGCTATGCCGCTACCGACACCGTATTGCGTTTAAAATGATGCATGCAGGAGGAAGACTGGCGGAAAGACTATGATATACGAGTATGTAGCTGCTCGACAAGGTAATATCATTCATAACGTCTATTTAGTACTTTTTATATGACGGTCAGCTACCACATTACATGGACGTCAAGCTTGGATGCCATTTAATTATTTATCATAAGAAAATGGAGGAAGAAATGTAATTGATATACCGTTCCGATGTACCGTACACGCGTAAGACGGTGGACTTAATTATGTCTATGAGCGCTGCACTCGAGAAGCAAATAATAATTACGGATGATGTCTCAATGGTAATTTTGTGAATGGTCGCTCAGAGGGTCGGCCACCGAGCGTGGGCTTCAATTGGGAACATTGTTGAAACGTCAAATTAACAAACAGATAGGGATGCCATTTCCATATAGGAATCACAATAACGCATTGAAACCTTTCTGCGATTTTTTCATGAACGTATGACAAACATTTGGGGCAAATGTTTGTCATACGTTCATGTTGGCAATATAACAAATACGAATGCGAATACTCACCAACCATATTTTTACATTATCTATAAAAATGTTTTATACTCACAATCCCCATTCATTTTATGGCTCCACGCTACTATCATACATCACAGGGCATTGTGGTAAGATTTATAAAGATAGCGAGAGAATGGCCATTTTCACTCAAACAATGAAAGATGGAATCTGGCAAAAGGTTTAGTACAAAGGAAATTCTTCGAACATGAATAAAACATTGCTAGTTGTATTCAAATTTTAAAGTTCGTAATGAGTAAGGTCAAGGAAAACATAATATTAATCTGGCGTCATTAAGCCAGACCTCGCAGTATATCACGTTATACTAATAGATAACATTTGAAAGGTAATTTTTCACACAGTTACATTACAGTTCTCTAAATAATATGACTATATATACATGATACTTTACATGTACAGTACTCATATTTTGGAATAATAATTATGGCATTATTAGAGCGACTGTTGGAAATTGGGGTAATTTATTTTATGTTTTCTTTTTTTAATTTTTGCGATTATTGTCTTATTGTCTAACAAAACTTAGATTAACTGGAAAATTGCTTAATCGTACCCATAACAAGTATTCTCATGTTACACATTAGTATTAGCATCAACGACAACCCTGTAAAACTTATATCCATAAAAACAGTCCTATACGACTTCTCGTAGGTACTTCCAATCTTTATACTTATTATAACAAAAGATGCTATTTTCAAAAGAAAGAAAAGAGGACCTAATAACTTTGAAATGACATAACTCAAATCTATGATATCATACTCACTGATATTGTACATTTTGAAGATTAAAGAACCCTTTGTGCTAAGACTCAAACAAGTCACAACTAATTTCACCTAATTACAGCAGGTTAAGCAGTTATCTGGTTTGCAGGATGTGGCAAGGGATACTTCTCCGAGGCTTTAACTTAGTCCTCAGTAGTAATAAGGCCGTAGGTAGTAGCCAATCTCAAGAAGGCTTTATCAAAGACTAGCTGTACCCCGCGGTTTTTCCCGCTACTCCATAAGAAAAAACAAACAAGCATACCTTCCTCAATAAATAGACTATTCTACACAAAAATAGTTTTTCAACTTCAACTGATATTAGCGCGTTCAGTCAAATAGAAATTCTTCTTTTGCTGAGCTTTATAATATTAGTAAAAATTTATATAGATTAACATATGACGGGACAGTGGACTGCATGCTCGTTTACGTAAATTTATAAAAAAAACACACAGCTACGAGTTTGATATAAACTCTTGAAAATATGAAGCACGTGGATTTTATAAGAGCACCGTTAGACGGTCGTAAGAGCAAAGTTGTTCAAAGAAGTAGTAAGTGGGATGATACTGCAAGACAGGTAAGTATGAAGATCGGTGTAAAGCACAACCACAATGGCCATAATGACTTGAACGCCACTTTACCACGGATCCATTGTGTTGTGTCAGAATTCCACTTCTAGAGTAGGGTAACGGATATATACAAAGACACCGTACGCCGTGCCTATAATTAACAAGTTTATATCAATCTTTCCGTTTTTATCATCGCCTCACAATTATAACAATCCATTTTGTAGCTTTTTAATATTATAGAAGCAACAAACGAGTATGTAGTGACTATAGACTAGATGAGTCGTCCATTGACATCTATAACCAATCCAAGTTATTAAAGTCCCATCTGAAGTCGACTGCAGAGGCTAGTAAAACGTCTATTGTCGACCACTGGTGATGAAGTTCGAACGCCTGTGTCTCCTCCCTAGCACAACCCTTAAGCCAAAAATAGGTGTGGCTGTAGTATCGTTATATTAAGACTACTCGTGTGTCTTTATACACTTTAAAATTACGATATAAATACAAATGTATGTAAAATAATGATATAAGCATATATTTTTTGTACGACCTAAATTTCATTGTCGATCAAAGCGGTGTCTTCAAACTTATTTCGAGTAGCCTTTATTTAAGTCACGCATTGACATACAGTTCAACATTCACTTCCTATTCGAAGAAAAAGCTAAAAGTGTCATCTGATGTACAGGAAACGTACACATTGTCAAGTATTGTCAACTTTGTACACAACATACACAAATGTCTTTCCAAAACTATATTGTGTACAATTTTTTCGTTAATCAGTAGTTTATTTACAATAAACACTATTTTGCAATTTGATTAAGGATTAAGCTTTTAATAACAGTAGCATATAACTACCTAATCATTCGTATTTAAATACATAACTGCTTTGTTATGTATATTCTGACATGTTATGTGTATGATAATAACAGGTATATTTCGAAAAGAAACGCTAACATGAATATTAATCAGGTAATATAAGATAAAAATACTGGCTTTTGAATTGATGTCAGTTTGCATCCGTTGCGAATAAACATTACTTAACATTTTTCACGAATATGCAAAAGAAACTGAATTAAATTTGATCTCAATACAACAGGAAATTATGTAACAAAAAGATGTAGAATCGTGCTATATCTCTCTTTAATGGCTTTTTAATATCGCATGTGAATAAATATACTCACAACTTATACTACAAATTGAAGGAAATAGTAATATATGTATTTTACAAACAACACTGCAAATCAACAAGATACGGAAGTCCGAACGTGTTATGAAAAACGTGCAAAATATTATTGTTTAGTTCACCTCTAACACGTATTAAAAATGAATCGCAATCGTTCATTTACACCGCTATTTCTGACACGTAACTGCGCTATTAATACTATAATCCATTCGTTTGAGTCTAGCGTGTAGTGAGAATCACAAATCTAAATTTAGTTGTGTTTGTATGTATGTCAGGGGGCCGCATAGTCGCCGCCCGCCCTACAAGGGTCATCTCTACAACTTCACGAATATTTATTGTCGTAGTAGTCGTGGCAATGATTTTATTTGAAGTTTATGTATAACTTTTAATGAATATTTTTTTATATTTTTCAAGAACACGTAAAGATAAAACGTGAGACTGTCAGTTTTGTAATAGAAAATTCCAAGTAACACATGTTATTATTATTGTTCACTTAATGTAAAATTAAGTTGTCAGTGATGCTAATATTCCCATTTTAGTAATCGTGTTGTTATACAAATTATGTGTAGCAATGTGTTTTTGCATTACAAGTTTTTCAATTGACGCGAAGTTGTAGAAATTCAATAAGTAAAACGTCTTTTGGATTTCTAGGATTGTATACTCGTACTTTTCTAATCTCCATGCCCTCATTAGCGGCTCCCATGAAATAGTGATAATTAACACTATATAAAATATTCGTTAGTTAATTATTGTTCTTTATAAATTTGTATTTCGGAAGTTCGTAAATCAAACTAAATTATACTTATCGTATATAACCAAATCGTTGCGTTATAAATTTTTACTTGCCACAGAAAAATAAATTCAGATCATCCATTATAAATATTATACGTTTGATTTAGGTTGCCGGGAAAGAATAAGTGCGCGGCAGGTGTGATTTAAAGTTATAGAAACGTGTGGCTTCAGAAGTTTGAATTTCCGCAGCCCTTTTCACGTGCCAAATCTCCGGGCTACGGCTATTATAGTTATGAGCGCAAACAAATATTATCGCCAGCTTCAGTTTGGAACAATTTCTAGAAAGTTTTGCTAACTACTAAAGAGAAAATTTGTACCTTATGCAGTATCATTAGTTAAGTAAGAAATAATTCAAATAATTTGAAACGTACACTTTTTTTCAACTGTCCTTAAAAATTAAAACTACATTCCAGTACTATAAATAGCAGTTATTATTTTATAAATTCTATGAATGCAAGGGCAACTGAAATTTAAAACCACTTCAGTTTTAATAGCAGCATGTCCATTTCACTCAGGATGTTATAATTTCCAATGTCGACTTGAAACGAAATTGTATACAAGTTTAGAACTCTATTTACATATTGAGACGTTGCCGCTAACTTGCATGTAAGTATGGTATTAAAACTGACACAATAACCATATAAGTTTATCTTAATGACGAAATTAGTGATTCATGTTCGCGGTTATATCCTCTATAATAAAACTGTCATCGGTTGCAATAACGAAAGTTCATAAAAGCGCACATGTCCAGCTGTTTCTCGGAATATAAGAAAGGGGTGTGATGGAGTGAGACGCTCACAAAGGGATATAATTTTCACGAGGTTTCATCAATCTTAATTCAACGTATTTATAACCTGGTTTGTTACCTAAACAAGGTGACGAATAGTTAAATTTATTCGTAGCGCACCGTGATATATCGGTACAAAGTGGCATTAAGGTGTCTTCATTGTCAGCCGAGTCTTTGTAACTTTGTTTGCCCTTAACGAGAATTGCGTTATATTAATATTAGGAACAACACATTTAGATATCTTAGTACGTCTATTTCTGGTAGTCTAATAGTGAATGTTCATATGTACATGTAGTTGAATTTATATTAAAATATTTCTACACAAGTCATACAGATACTTCTCGATACTAATTTTATTCTCAAATTTAGCTGTTGTACCTAAGTCTTATTAGACTTACAAAATTCTTTAACATACATTAGAGTTTGATTAAATAATTATTTTTTATATGTAAACTAAATTTTCGACTAAACTGTATTTATAAATATATATATATTAAATCCTTCAGATTATTCCTGATATAGTTTTCAGCCGTTTACTTGTATTTTTAAAAATACATCGTATGGGTTGTAAACCACAGTTTCTATTGGCAACGTTTGCCAGACTTGGCGGTGACACTACCGTGCCTCAAGATATTATTCAAATATGATGATGACTTTCCGATTTCCGAGTTATCGATTGCGTGACTTGTCGCTTTCCAGACATCCGCTATGTTTATTTATAAATCACTTAATTAAGACCACTTAATACGATATAAACACATTTTTACTTTAAATAGTTTATTTTACGACTGAGTGGTCTGAATTTCCTGTCTACACCGCGCCTAATTAATTGCGTTTTACAACTTTTGAATTCCATTTAAAGATCATAGCAACCACATTTATAGCATGTATGGTTATAAAGAGATTGCGTAAATTCTATATCACTTGTATCATCGAAGATCACAAAGTTAGAGTAGCTTCTTTGGGCATTTTATTCCCACTCTTTATTTCCACAACAACAACAACAGAGAAACAACGGTTTATCCCTCCTTCCATGGATCATTTTTATGGATCATTTTTATGGATCATTTTTATGATTGTGTATGTATATATTTACTAATTTACTACCTTATTTAAACGTTGTTCCACTGCAGTAAGTACTCAACCTATTTACTGATGCTCTTATTTAACGCGGATGCTATCAAAATGATGTATGCTAAAGAAATGTCATAATCACAATACACCTTATATTATGAGAAAGTTTTAAGACCATACTATGATAGTCTCAGTAGGAACAAAGACAATGGTAAGCTCGTTATTAACTGCTATTACTTCCCGTTATATTTTCTAAGTAAAGAATATAATTGTGAAAATATATTATTATATTATTATTATTTATACTATTTTCTCCTGATCTGGTAGTGTTAGCTGTTTCATGATAGCTAGAAGGTATTAGTTTGCTAAATCAAACTTGGGATATTCACTATTAATCTCAAATATAAGCACAGGGTTATTTGAGGCAGGTCGAAAATGTATTTTTAGAAGAAGTTGCCAGGTGTCAATGTTTTTTGCCAGGTGGTAAAACCAGTGTAGTTCCACCAGGGAGACAACGTCACTATACCTATTTCAAGTTATTTTTAGCGTGAAGCAGTTCTTGCGTTTCGGTGGAAGGATGTGGTCACCGGCTTACTTACATATATATGAGTCGAACATCTTAATCGTCTGTGACTGACTTCACATAGAACCCCGGTTCTATGTAAAATTACTCACAGATGTCAATGGGAGATAGTAACAACTTACCATCAGGTGCACTGCATGCTCGTTTGCTATTTAAATTGGATAAAAAAAACTTTGATACGCCACTCATATAATCAAATGACTCGGACATTTGTTAATATAACACTCAATATATTACATTGTTTAGCAAAATACATGACAAGACGACAAAGTGACCTAGATTTGTACCAAAACCTCATTAAGTTTAGCAAGATACTATAAAAATACCCAGAAACGACCGCTATTACGGTATTGCTGTAATCAAAACGGGTGGATTCATGCTCGTTATTTAACGTTTCACTGTTCACGTTTAAGCAAAAAGTGCGATGGAGTGAATGACTATATGTGCAGTGTTACCTATACGCGGAAACAGACATGCAACCCAACTAGTGGTTAGTCCGAGTGAGCGAGTATGTAAGCCAAGTAGAACTATAAAGTTACTTGCCCAATACGTTTTCCTATTCAGGTGTACATGGCAGTGTTTTTTAATCTTTACCATGGTTTTCTCTTTGCAACGACGCCTTCCTACGCTCTGCTTTATCTACTATGTTATGAAATCTGTACAGTATTTTGTTATATCGTTTACATAAATCATTACTTCAAAACATATTTTCGCATAGATTCTTTTATTTTGTCGACAAAGGCCTTTAATATATAATGCGTTAAATTGATTAAGCAAAAATATGATTTTCAAATTTATATTGCTTTTTAACGTAATCTAGCCCAATAAGGCTCTGTTATTTTGGAGCCCTTTCCTGATCCACGAGAGGAACATACGACCCATACTTTGAAAGACACTGTCTACAGCAATGCATGTCTAGACAATATCTATAGCATATCAAATCGACCTCGGTACCTGTGACGATGGAACAGGTATTGTTGGTCTTGGCAGCTCTCCAGTATTGATATAAAAATGAACGACGCAAAACTCGACGCATTATTTTAAAAATAAAGAGGTAATAAAGATTTAATATTAAAGATAATTATATCCGTCGAAGCAAGGCTCTGATTTTAAAAGCTAAAATCTACATATCTCGATCTCTTTAAAATTGAGCGTAAATCAGGTAACTACCTATATAAAGTTTTGTAACGTTCCTATGTCGAGGTTTGCGGAATTGAAAGGTAGACATCGTCACATAAGGAAAAATGTGTTATGCCTTTTTCATACTACTCTCTCTCTCTCTCCCTCTCTCTGCCTTTTCCTATTATATGTATATGCGTGTGTGTTTGCGCTGGTATTGAGATTTCAGCACACGAGCATCTTGCGCAGCCGGTAGTATAAGTAACTAGTGCCCCACGATTCACCCACTAGTATATAAAAAATAGCCTAATATTATATAGCCTTCCTCAATAAATGGGCTATTCAACACAAATATTTTTTTCAATTCGAACCAGTAGTACCTGAGATTAGCGCGTTCAAACAAACAAACTCTTCAGCTTTATATTAGTATAGGTTTCGCTTAAATTCTTTTATAACGAAACAATGAACGTAGTTTCGCGTTCGCAAATTTATGCTTTTAATTCATAAATATAATAATATTAAAACTCTTTGTGATATAGCACTTTGACACGATATGCACATTAACAGGTATTGGGTGCGCATTGGCCTTCGGGAACTATTTGTGACTTGATGGAGAATAGCTAAAAGGCATGAAATCTGTAATTATGATACATGTTCTTACATGATACCTGTTAGTGACGGAATTAACTTAAAGTCGGGGAAACACACTACTCTTTCTCTCTCTCTCTCTCTCTGCCTTTTCCTATTATATACGCGTGTGTGTGAAACCTTTGTAAGGGTGAGGTCATGTGGATTTTTTTAAGAGTTGATATAATTTTGACTTTGGAAATTAATTTCTTTCTAGTAGGAACACTAGTAAATCCATAAATAAAATATTCTTGACTACATTAACTAAAACCAAGCAAGAACACAGATAGTTTTTTTTAAATAATTAAATCAAATCTCTTTATTTGTGAGTATAGGTTTTACAAGTATTATAATGGTTACATAAAGTGCGCTATATTCGACCCTTTGGGTATACAAATAACACAATATACTTATAAGTCCTATTGGAAATCATTAAGAAGTATCATTATTTACACTCATAAATATTAATTGTATTCATTAATACTTTTAAAATACCTGTTTAATGTACAAATTGACAAAGTTATCCATCAGTATTATAATAATTACCTCATTAGTTGCCGTTTTTTTTTGTTAGTAATACCGAAATCATGGTATAATAATTTCTATGTTCTACCTTTAATCTCTTAGCGACTTTGTTTCTTAACTACAAGTATATTTTAACTCGTATATGAAAATACTAAGAACTTATTTACATGAACGTCTGGGGTACTATCAACCTTCGTAAGCGCAAAGTCAAACGGGAACTTTCAATAAGCCGGCAAGCCCTATGGTTGGAACAATTTCCGATACGAAGGTCAGTTCAACCCAGTAATATTATACTGACACGGAATAATGACGCCGATGTAACCTTCAAAATTACTTTTATTGCATAGAAATAATTGACACATTGGAATGGGCATAACGTATTTTTCCACATGCGTATTAATAAATTTAAAGTGTATGTCAGTAGCTACAAGAACTGTCTACCTTTAAATTTAAATGTTTATTCGTGTAAAGCAAAATAAAAATAAACACCGCTTTTATTTAATTCTAGTTGCGATATCCGTCTCTATAGTTATATACCTAAGCTGTATGTAGAAACGGCTGAACCGTTTTTAATAGAAATTAAATACCGATAGATGAAATATTAGATATTGTTTTTAATATATTATTAAGAGATTTTGTCCAGAATATGAAGGCCACCGTTCTTGTTCCCACGAATGTAATTTAAGAGTAGATGGAAGCATATCTCCATTAATCATAATATTATTCAATCTAAATTTGATCATTAAATGGTATCTTATCTCTTTATGAAATATATCCAATATATTTTAATAATAGATTTATCTGATAGTCTGAAGAACAGCCAACCATAAGGGCAAGGCCAAACGGAAACATTCAATGCAAATGCCAGATCGAACATCTCGTACACACGGTGAATATAACCTTTGAAATAATGTTGGTAGAAGTCTGGAATGTATTTTTATCACATATATTATTTGAGCCACATTTTTATTACTCTAGGGTGCCTACACACTAAACTTAATGCCCACACACTAGATAGATTATTATTCAAGGTTAATTGAGAATATTTCAAAAGACTGTTGCAGATCGAGGCCTTTAGTAAACTTAATCCTGGATCGACGATTGTTCAATTATCGATCGATTCTCAGTCAGCCTTTATCGACAGGTACCTGTCGATCAGCTCAAGGTACAGCATCTAACGATCGACGTTGATTGTCATTGGTCGACGATCAATCGATTGATGTCTGGACCTCCTCACTTGAAAGCCACGAAAAATTCTGTTCAAGCGTCAATCGCTCTACACTGAAAGTGTCAATTTTGAGCATTAAAAGAAATGTATTAATCTTAATTTTACAAGGCTACGAGATTTTGATGCAAATTCTAGCGAAATTTGCCACAATTCGCTCAGAAATAAGTCTTGCGCATCTCAGCGAATGTTTCGTAGCTAAGTGGTAAGAAAAAGTTTTTAAGACCGTAACAAACGAATATACAATTGATGTTTATCAGTGTTTCACAGAAACGTTCCTTGAGATTAATGATTATGTAAGCTTAAAACTCCTAAATTTGTTTTATACTAATGATGACGTTATGTACTTTTAACACGTATGCATGAACAAATCTTAACAATAATATTACGATTACATTTAAGACACCAGTGTGAATTAAACTTTGTTTATAATTGAATGAATTATTCAATTAAAATTCGCATATTTTAGTAACTCCATTGTAATCTTTTGATCATTATACAAAAACTCCATTGTTAAACATTATTTTAATCCAAAGATAGTTTAAAAATTATTTTTATGCTTATTACTGGTATGAGTACTTCACCTCACTCTTGTTTTTTTTTATTATTTTACAAAGATAAGGTTTACAATTGTAATGCAGCTAAAAATATATGTAATTTATACAAAGTCATATTATCATGGACAATAGGCATATCATTACATAGTATAAAACAAAGTCGCCTCATTTCCCTTTGTATGTTTAAATCTTTAATACTACGCAACGGATTTTGATGCTGTTTTTTTTAATAGATAGAATGATTCAAGAGGAAGGTTTATATGTATGATGACATCCATTAAATAAAAAGCGTTTTACGTGGCAGTCGAATTTGCAAAATAAGTCGGAGAAAAATCGGTCAAATGAGGTCGTTTCTTGCGAACGCTGCTTTAACGGTAACAGATATATAATTGAGCTCTAAAGAAAAGTTGTAGATCTTAGTAATACCTACAAATAAGTCCGCGATAGCATATGTCTAACTCTTACCGTTGACTTGCAATAACCACTTTTATGTTCTAATTTTTAATTAAAAACATTACGTTA
>DWNE01002120.1:0-19724 GCA_018249875.1 Cecropterus toxeus | reverse complement strand
GCTAGGGCTACCAATGTAATAATACTTAAAATATTTCTAGACTTTATTATAATATTAAAGTAGTGATAAATCCACCGTCACGTCACGTCATATTCCACCTCAATGACAGCCGATTTTGTTTTTTTTTAATATGGATTTAGCAATGGAGCTGTCGTCCACCTGATGATAAATGGCTCCCACTGCCCATGGACATTTGCAATCAACCCTAGATAAGTCTTATCTGAAGTTAGCCACACTTTGCTACTCCTAAGGACTAATTTGGAACGCGTCAGAGAAGTCTCCCTTACCACACCCTTTAGACCAAAACTCAACAGCGCTTAACACTACTGTTATTTGGTAAAAATAGGCAGTCCTGCTTCTGAAGTCGAACCATAAAGTGTTCTACCGCTTTCAGAACCTGTCTTAGTGATTTTATAGAATAAAGTTACTTTTGGATACAAAAAGGGAACGGGGAAGGGAATTCATGGAACAAAGGTGGGGACAAACAAACATTGTAAAAAATCTGCCATAATTACGTTTGCTACCGTGTGCAGGTCCTTATAATATATTTTAATTTATAACTTTATATAATACTTGTTTGTTATCCATATTTTACTATTTTCAGTATAAAAAGTCGGGTTTTTTTATTTTGTAATTTATTGTATTGAACCATGTATAACCGGTTGGTAAATGATCAATGTCATCTATAAACATGTGTAAGCAACTGCATTTAGAACAAAGGTTCTATATAAAGTCAATCACAGATATATTGTTGCTTCCGAGGATTAAAACGGTCGCCTCAAAAGTTATCCGGCAACCGCACCCTTCCACCAAAACGCAAATCTTGCTTCACGCTAGAAATAGATGTTCCGGTGGTACCAGTCTTGCACCATACTTGCTTGCCTCATTATAAAACAACAAAATAATTATTAAATAATTAGTAGCTTTAGTTATCACTTAAACAATTTTATTTAGATTTAATGGTTAGGAATATAAAACGAGTAATAAATATAAACATCGTACTTAAAGTAAATAATTTTCAGATACACTACATTAACATGACATTATTTTGAAATTTATTGAACATTGATAGCTGTGTTAAGTGTGTAATAATATTTAAACAAACATGGAATTATTTAGCTGCAATCTGTCTTACGGGTCGTGGCAACCCTATTCGGAACTAGCTCCTAAGTCTAAGTTCTGACGTTGTGAATTTGTAAACGCGTACAAAATATGACTCGGGTTAAAGTTTACTGCTTGTATGTACGTGTGAAAATTGATATTAGCGACTGGAGCACTTAGTGCTGCAAATTGGTACGCCTGTTGAGCGGTGTACGATTATTGGGAATTATTTCTATCGATTTCTGGACTTATTTCGGTCTTAAATTCAGTGTTAGAATGAAAAGGGCTTTTGTATTTTTTAGGGTTTCGTACAAAAAGGGTAAAAATGGACTATTACTAAAACTTCGCTTTCCGTCTGCTCGTCTGTTCGTTTGTCTCTCAGCAGGCTGTATTCCATGAATCGTGATAGCTAGACGGTTGAAATTTTAACAAAGGAAGTATTTCTTTTGCCCCTATAACGACACATACCAAAAACAGAATAAAATAAATATTTAAAGGGGACTCCCATATTTTTTTGATTATATATATTTACAGACACGCGTAACTTTCACTTACATGTTTTGTGCATGAAAAATCTTTTAAAAATCGCCATGCTAACCAGAAAACAAGGAATACATAGTACATTAGAGTCCTAAATGCATGTATCGGGTGCATGCTTATGGAAAACAGTTGCTCTGTCGGCATGCACGGTGATAGGTCACGTGCCTCCCCGTGCATTGCACAAGCCCGCGGTAAAAACAATTCTAACAGTTGTTTATCTCGAAACATTTGAAATAGAATTCCGCTGGTTTCACTGAATGCTTTAAAGCTAAGATACACTGATTTCACAGGTAAATGTAGCTTTAAAATAAAGTTTTTAGACTAAAGTTAGTAAGTAATTGCAGTCTATCTGATTTTAAATACACACTGTCCTTAAATTCAAGGGAATTGGAAAAAGTGTAAATTTCAGTTTTATGTAATCAAAGTAAACGGTGTGAATGTAACCGCTCAGGACTATTTTTATAGCTGCCTCCGGACTTTCTACGGTCCATAAATAGGTCCTAAAATCTTTTATAATTACCCAGTTATTCCCTTTTTTCTCTTACAAACACACATTTAACACACAGATATATATTGCTAATATGTATGTACCTAATATAATTTATTTGTTTTGGTATTAAACACTTAATTTTTTTTATTATGATATACTTAAAATCCTAAAAATTTTACTTAAGACCATGTCCAACAAGGCCTCACATAAATAGCCTTAAAACCAACACATATTTACTAAGTAACACAAGCCAATACAAAACATAGCTGGAAGTTAGTAACTTCAAGTTAGCAAAACATTTATTTATCTAAATAATGATAGTCAAAGCTTGCAGGGCGATACAGGTCGCGGCACACCTGATCCTGCCTTGCATAACGTCTACGTGTATAAATCTTCACAGATAATAAATATAATACCTCTTGTCTGTACTGGCTCGTCTTTAAACTACTAGGCCGATAGAGTAGTACTTACATTTTAGTATGTGGTGTAGTATCTTAGAGTCAGCATTATAAATTCTCAACTTTACAGTGAAGAAAATAATTTTGAAGAAAACTGATTGTAACGTCAAGTTGAGTAACTTTGAATATTTTTTCATATAAAAGAATGGAAAAACCATATATATTCGTTGAATAAAAACTGTCCTTTTATACCGAAATTTCGAGTTTTTAACTGTATTTCCTGAGTGTTTAGAAAAATGACTAAGGGCTTTTAAGAGCATTCAAAGCTACCTTAAGTTATGGGTAACTTTGAACCTTTAATTTGATTATTTCATTACTTTAATTTAATTATTTTGAAAAAAAACCCGCACTCGGCAGTGGAACAATAATGAGTTCACGATGTTCATCAGAAAGGGTTTTGTGTGATGTGTTTACAACGAACACCTAAATCGCACCATTTTATTAATAAAACTATTAAATGTCGTTTAATAGTTCACGAACATGTACCAAACGATTAAACGATTTAATTATTCGCAGCTATATATATTTCACTACAAAGTAACTGTCAGTTTCTAAGCTAATAATTATAATAGTTCAATTTAATTATAATATTTGATTCTATTAATGAATATTTATATTTCTTAAGGTGTTATTTCTTAAGTAATTGTTCTTCGGAAACGTTTATATAGTCTGTATTAATAAAATTTTCACTTAAACGCTAGGTTACTATGATAATAACAGGGAATAGCTTTTACCGTACAGTACACGAAGTTCGTTAATTATTATATCACTTTCATTTGTCTTGACAGCTGTAATTACGCGATTTGCGCCTAGCGCGTAGATAATTGGACGCAGTAAATAAAGCTCGGCTAATAATGCACAGTTGAAAAGATAATTGTGGTAAATTTCGTTACGCAATGTTTTAAGGTAGGCGACTGTCATGTATTACTGTCAGTTGGCGTTAAGTGGCGTGCGTACCAACCGAATAGCCTCTCGGATAATACATAGTAAGTTCTATAAAGTTAAGCAACTTGGGCGTGGTCGGAAATTGGATAGGGCGCAAATGGCTTTTTTACATTTCCGTGCATCGTTGAGTACGTAAAGCCCGACCCCGACCGATGCGGGGTCGTTATCATTAGGATATGATAAATAATTGACAGGTGGTAGAAAAGTGCAGTTCCACCGGGGAGGTACCACCGTCACACATTTCTAGCTTCATGCCAGGAGCAGTTCTTGAGTTTTGTTGGAAGAGTGTGGTTGCCGGCTCATTTATACATATATGAAGCGACCATCTTTGTCCTCGGATATAGCGACGCGTCTGTGATCGACTTATACTTTTTCATGTGTAGCTCAACCAAATCTCAAACTTATGCACCAATTTACGCAGTCCGTACTCAAGCGTATCAATTTATCTGGAGCACATTGTGACGTTAATTGGGCGGCTCAAACCGCAAAAAATCAGATGTTCTGCATGTTCGTTTGTACTACTGTTTTTATTATAAAACCAAAGTTCGTTTGCTTGCATTTCACCTCATGATAAACTATCACTGCTACCGGTCGACTGTAACCAGCTAAAAATAGAACAGGAATTCCACTTGAAGTCAATAACAGGTGCTTGCCATTTTTGTAAGAAATAAGATGGTCGCTTCGAACTTCAGTCAGCCGGCGTCCACACTCTTCTAACGAAACGCATTAATTGTTTCACGCTAGAAATATTGTAACAGTACCTAAAAAAATTAACATGTTTTATGGTATACTAGCTGAACTACCCGTGCTTCGTTACGCATAATTTTTTCATACATCGGGTTACATTACCGAAATTTTCAGGCGTTCCCTTTTTTATCTTATTAAATATAGCCTATGTTCATAAGAGATAATGTAGGATTCCAATGGTGAAAGAATTTTTTAAATCGGTCCAGTAGTTTGCGAGCCTATTCACGACCCGCGTGGCGGTCACCATACCGGTCTGACAGTTTGTCCCGGGTTCGATTCCCGGCCAGACAGAAATATGAATGATTATTTTAGATGTAATAAGAAATATGAAAAAATAGTCTGGGTGTTTGTGTATTCGTCTTTGTGTGTCCATGGCACCTACGACACAGGCGAAAATCCTACTGTGGGGGCTATGAGTGTAGAAAGCGTGTGTTAAGCGTGTTATTCAATTCAAACAAACAAACAATCAAATCTTTTCTGTTTATAATATTAGTGTAGAAAACATTAAACACCATACAAAGTTGATCACACTTCTGACGGCGGTACCACGTACCGTCTCGTCAGAGTAACTTCGCGTATCGCCGTATCGTTGTATCGCTAACATTCGAGTCACGCGCGAATCGTTTAAAGATGGCATTGTTTCAGTTCAAATTCCTCATCTATGACGCTATCGTTGCAAAGACTTATCATTCTCTGAGCGCAGGCCATTTTGGCAATGTCGGTAACTTACGCCGGCGTTACTTAATAAACGTAACTTGTGAATAACAACTTATGTTTGTTTTAACGGCGACTCGTGTGGCGGAACGGTCTTGCCGGTCCGACATGCAGAGGGTTTCTTGTTCTATCTCCGGCCTCACAATTATCTAATGAATTTATGTTTCTGTTCTGGGTGTGAGTGTGTGTGTGCGTTTTGGAGCCCATGTCACAGGAAAAATGTAGAGTCATGAGCGTATGAAGCGTTATTGAATAATACCTACCTGTAATAATAAGTTTTTTATTTTTAATAAAATAAGTAGCAAACGGACATACAATTCAGCTAATGGCTAGCGGTCACCGCCGCCCATGAACATCTGCAATCAACTTCATATAGAAGGAGGAAGTCGATCACAGATGCGTTGCTACTCCCGAGGACTAAGATGGTCGTCTCATTAAGTGAGCCGGCAGCCACACCCTTCCACCGATACGTAAAAACTGGTTCACGCTAGGAATAAGTGTGATGGTGGTACTTCCCCGTTGATTCTACCACCTGGTATATTTTTGTAAATCAAATTAATCGCATTGTTAATTAAGCGTTTTCAAATAATTAAATTTCAAAATTTGGCAACCCAGTCACCCCTATTAAGCGCCATAAACTTGACAATAGATTATACAACGAAAACGCCAAGGTCGAAAAACGAAACCGTACATAATCGCTCGTAACCAACCGGAACAGAACCCGCAGCGCGGCCTATATCCACCGGATGTGACGTCTGTACTATAAGGCGGTTTTCACTTTCGGCACTACTAGCTGGCCAACAGCCCGTGTAAATACACCTTTACACGTTGCGTTGGACGCCACCGAGAGTGAATTTGATGCAATTCGATTATCCGCACTACTAACTATCCGTTTTAAATTAAAATACATTAATAAATGCCAATTGATGTAACTAAGCAAAATATACTTTAATATGCGAACAAATTATTTTAGAATGCCGTTAGTACTCTTGAATAACAATTAATGGAATGCAATTTTCTAAACGTCCAATTTGCTTTCATATAAAATATCCAACGTGGATATACATTCAAATTATGATTCTTATTAATACTTTCTAAGCGTCAAATTTAATTTATATTATAATTCAGTATTTAAAATCGCCTACCTTAAAATTAAAACTTTCGTCAATTTGCACGAATAAATCGAAAGTTGTAATACTTATTATAATTGTTCGTTATGTATACGATAATAACCAATTATTTTCCTTCTTTCCAGTCGTTCTTCGGGAGATCGTATAACAACCTGAACTCTATCACCGAGTGCAAGAACAACGGGGAGTGCGTCATCAACAAGAAGAACCGCACGGCCTGCAAGGCGTGTCGACTCCGCAAATGCTTGATGGTGGGCATGTCGAAATCGGGCTCCAGATACGGACGCCGCTCCAACTGGTTCAAAATCCACTGCCTCCTTCAAGAACAGCAACAGGCAGCTCAATCACGATCGCCTCCGAGAGTGCCACCGTCGCCGCACTCGATGCCGCATCCTCCCTTCCCCCCACACTTGTTCCCGGGACTAGCGCGACCCAGAACGAAAGAGGAACTCGCTTTGCTAGGTCTAGATGACTACAAACCTCCATGCTCTGGATCCCCGGACTCCCACCGCAGCGGCTCCTCCCCGAAGTTGGATGAAAAAGCGCGGATCACACAATCCAGACCTCCGGACAGAACGCTGACGCCTCCCAGGGATACTTACATGCCACTTCCATTACCCAACCTACCCTTGCCTCACTTCCCCCACTCGCCGTTCTTACCGCCACCACCGTTCAGCCCGTTCACGCACAACCACCACCTCCTCTTTTCGCCTGGCTTCCCTCTGTACTCCCGACATCTACTAGATCATGCAGCGCTGAGACAAGCCGTCGAAAATAATAACGACGTGCGACTCGATGACAATAATACGGATTCGTCAAAACGTTTTTTCTTGGATGATATTTTAAAACACCAGCGATCTTCGGCGCCAACTCCACAAGAGGACGTTATTTCGGAGGCGGAATTCGTTCCTACTCCTCCGGCTGAGCGGAGAACATCAGAATCGCCGCTTCAGGAGAATCCAATGGATCTGTCTGTTAAATCTGATGGAAGATCGAGCTCGGCGCGGCGACGCTCCGATGACAGCGAGGTCATAGCGCCCGATAACGACGATGGGGAGTCGGGCAGCGCGGGAGGTTCGGCCAGTGAGGAAGAAGACGTTGCGTACGCGCAAATCAAGAGGATTAAGCTCCACCCACTCGATCTGACAACCAAAGTGTGACGTCAATCGCGGATACGTCCAGTAGTGCCGTTATTTTAAGCAGTATGTTATTGACAATAAGCAAGGGCCAGTAAGTCGGATTGTGATTTTATATAAGTAGAAGATTGCAGTGACTCTGAAAAGATGTTTGTTTTGTGAATTGTTATCGGTTGATTAAAGAGTCTATCCAAATACGTAAGTTAAGTAGCGTTTAGTTAAAGTTATTGGTACTTAGAACCCGGTTGATGGATGTACAAATTGTGTGTAAATAAGTAAATTATTTCGTATCGTGTAAGCGTTAGCTTAGTTAGTCGGTTTTAATGAAAATGGAACAGCCGGGTGTTGCAACATTCCATTTTTAACGAAGTATAACTATATTTTTTGTATTATTTGAATATAATTTATTCCATTTTAGTAGAATTTTGATTGAAGTGTCGTTTGATTGTGAAACGTGTTAACTTCGGGTGTTGTGTAACTGTTGTTCTCTTTGTATCTTATCTCTATTCTTGTAAGATTTTATAGCTATGTAAACTCATTAATTAGGTGCGTTTATAGCTGTTACGCATTACAGTAGATAACTCGACGACTGTCGATTTTTTACTATACATTTCTTAACATGCTATCAGTTTCTATATAAACGTACCTAATTAATAACATTCCATTTTATACTTTTACAATGATACTCGTTCTCACATTACATTCCTATGGATTTGCTCAATGTATCAGAACTGAATCTGTATAGGTTTTCTATCAATTTTCCTAAGTACTCATACTCATGTAGACAAATTTAGTCACAAGACACATACTCAGTTGTAATACTTCAATCGTTTGGTTGTAAATAATGTAACTTAAGTAGCATGTTTTAAATACAATTATGTGTTGAAGAATACATTCCACGAAAACGTACAAAATAAAATATTCACGCACTCGACTCTTTTGTTTAATTTTGGTCCTGTACTTCACCACTTTAAAGCCAAAACTAGTGTAGTTCGACCGGGGAGGTACCACTGTCACACCGTTTTTAAAAGACTGAAGTAGCAAACAAGCATGCGGTCCACCTGATCGTAAGTTGCTATAGCTGCCCAAGGACGTCTGTAGGCAACTTCATACCGAACAATGCTTCCATTTGGAGTCAATCACAGATGCATTGCTCCTGAGGACTAGGATGGAACACATATGAAAACCTCATATGAAACTAAGCCGACAAGCACACTCTCTCCGAAACGCAAGAACTGCTTCACATTAGAAATAGGTGTGGCGGTTGTACCGTATGTACTAATTTTATTGAGACGACAATGTTAGTTTTCGAAAGTATAAGCCCATATGCGAACGTGCCTTGTTGTAGAATTCCTGTTCTATATATTATAAAGTTGCTTCCACATGTCTATAGGCGGCAATCACCCCTTTCCATCAGATTAACTGCGTAATTTACAAAATTACAAAATGACGTACTCGGTTTTATAAAAGAATGACAATTTGTATTATTAAAACAGCCAAAATTAGATATGTACTTATATATTTTCAAAACTCACCTGATTCTACAAATACACAGAAACAAAGTGATATAATGACCAACAAATACAAATGATTCCCAAGGCTGATCTATTGAGTTATTTTGCTTGAGTAATTGGTAATTTTAGCGATTAAAAAAAGATTAACGCGACTTTCAAAACTGCTGTCAAACTGCTAGGCGACTATTTAGTAGCTTATGCATCACGCGCATAAAGACACGTAAACAATCGACTGTTGACGGATTTACTGAATTATCGGGCGATTATCAAACATTAATGGGGTGTTGGTTCCTTAAGTAACATATTGGACACAACACAACAGTTTAAGCAGCTTTTCAGTACAGTGGGCGACAAGATGGTAGCTTTTTTATGAACTTGATGAAGAAAACCTGCCTATTGTCCATTCACCAGTAAGTAAATTAACGCCATCGCCCAGGGTTGACTGGGAGAGAATGCCATTAGGCATTAAGTTTACCCTTGTAACCCTTACTTTAAGGTGTTTCAAAAAAGCAAATAAATAAATAAATGGCCACTACCGCCCATGAATATCTGTAATTAAGCCTTAATAAGATTAATTTGAAGATAGTAGAACTCTTTGTGGACTCGGGTAAGACTCGCATCTTATCTGGGGGTGCTTACAGATGTCCATGGGCGGCAGTAGCCACTTACCATCCGGTGAACCGTATGCTCGTTTGCTACTTCAATATTATAAAAAAAATTTACCTAATTTTGGCCTCAGATTTGCTACACTGCACCCAGCCACTAACTTGAAATGCCTTGGATTAGTCTCTCTTACCACAACACCACAAGCGATAATAATAGACGGTCATCTTAAATGCATATAGATATTTTTACTTTTATATTGCGCTACATTTCTTGCCATATGGTAAGTTGACAAAATTAGGAAATAATTTTACATTTAACACATTAATCAAGTCACGATTTATTAATTTCATAATTGGCCGTGAATTATGAATATGTTAAGTTTGTTTAACATCGATATGTTAGTGAACTTGTTTCTAAAATAATATTTTATATTCTCACTTGTACATAAATAATAAAATTAGTATTCTGTATTAATGTGTGCAAATAAATTAATCTAAGAGTTCATAGTTTGAAACTAACTGGCATTTTTAAATGATATATTTGTATAGTATAATTCCTAGTTCATATATTTGGCGATATGAATAAGAACTTAGAAATAATAACGCATCTTTGTCCGACCTCCAAGTGATCTTTGCGAGGTGGTAGAACCAGTGTAGTTTAACGTAAGCGTTCTTGCGTTTCAATGAAAGGGTGTGGTTGCCGGCTCATCATATGAGACGACCATCTAAGTCCTTAGGAGAAGGACTCTGTCTGTGATTGTCTTTAAATAAAACTCTGTGTTAAAAAAGTGGACTGTATGTTCGTTTGCTACTTCAATCTAATTAAAAGAAAAGGCTCAAATAAAATCTCAACCCTATCTGGGCATGACTGTAAAAGCCCATGAGAAGCTGTAAACAATGTCCTCGAATGGTTGACTAAATGTTTTTGGCCACTATAATTTAATTATAAAGGTTACATTTTTATATACAATTTCCTTTTGTCTGTCTAGATAATGTTAGTGAAAAATTCACAACGATAGAAACGAATTCACTTACTCTACCTTATTGCTTAAATACATACACGTATGACAAACAAACAGTACAGACAAACCCACAGCCCATCATTAGTCAGAATCCTGAATGACGTGTATAGCAACCATTACCCCGATTCCCGGACATTGAGACGAGCAGGCCATTTCTATGCTATGACAGAGCAGAGGGCAAATATCCACGAACGAACTTCATAAGAGTATGAGAACGTCACGATGCCTGGCAGGTCAAATATACGTGTGAATGGACCACACACCACCAGTATTACCACATGGAAATTTTGATCTAGAGCATTGTTTCCCAACCTTTTTTAGGCCATGCCCCACCTTAACATTTCTAAAATTTTATCCCCCATACATAATTTTTACATGTCCATGGACGGAAAATAATAATAAAATTTTGGTTAATTTTTTTAACTTCTCAAAACAAGAAACAATGGGAACCCTTTTTACTTTAGCTCTTTGATCAGCATTAATCCGCTGCTGGGCACGTTTTCGTTGTATAGGAAGAGTCTAGGGTAAAATCTACTATATTACAGATTTATCAACCTCAGCTTTAAGTTCACGCTGGTTTCCTAAAGATTTCCTTAACCTTTAAGATAAGCGATAATAATTAATGTCTAACATTTATATAACTTCGGACATATGAGTTCTTAGGATTCACTAAAGGTAGACCACTTGTGCTTCGACGCAGTGTCATTAAACTTACCGTCGTTTAGTAGGTAATGTTAGTAAGTTTGTAGATTCTGAAAAGGACGACCCTTACTGACAAGGTCTTTACATTTGCAAAAGATGTTTCAACTTTATTAAAAGTAAGTACTATTTTTACTCAATTGTGTCAAGAGAAGAATAATAATATTACATTCAAACGGTATTCGCACAGGCCTGAAATATATATATTTACTCGACTGCGTCAGAGGGAGGGTAATGTTTTTCGAGCTTATGTATGTATGTATAGTGGTACTTCACTTGTCTCACTACACTGGTTCTACCACCTTTTTGTTTCACGTTTACGTTATCGGCGTACATGCGAAAACACACGCGGTGGTATTTTGAGGAAACGTAGTTTACGTTTCCTCAAAATACGTACTAACACATGTCCTGAGCATTTTCACTGCAAATAAGATTAGCTAACGTTTACCACGCCCAGGGATCGAAGTGTATTGCATGTAATTGTCCATTACTTACGCGGCTGTCAGATGCTGCTAACGTAGAGTCAAAAGATCATTGTATTTCAATTATAAATACTAGGCACAAGTACTTACAACTGCGCCTTCTTCAGTTTGTATTCGTACCTGACTTAGCAAAGGTTAATTCACTTGATGGTAGAACCAAGAAAGTTCGACCGGGGAAGTACCACCGCCACACCTATTCCTAGCGTGAAGCAGTTCTTGCGTTTTGTTGGAAGGGTGTGGTTGCCGGCTCACTTTTATATGAGGCGACTATCTCAGTCCTCGGGAGTAGCAAAGCATCTGTGATAGACCTCAGATTAAAACACTGTTCTTTATGAAATTGCTTACAGATGTCCATGGGCGGCAGTAACCACTTACCATCAGGTGGACAGCATGCTCGCTTGCTACTTCATTATAAAAATACAGTTGTTTAAAATATTAAATATAACTTATCTTCAATATAAATATATTGAATGATATAGATACGTCAAACAATATTAACTCTGCTTAATACTAAGTGGCTAATGCCGCCAAACTACATTGGTATTACATATATTTCAGGTGAGGGTGGAGTTTAACTTGTGGTTCGCCACAAATGCGCCACAAATTCCTATGAGGACTACTATGAAACACCTTGTATGAGTATGTCTCTAAAACTTGATTATATATCACTAATAACATATCACTTCTTTTCAAAAATAATCAAACGATTCGTAATTTATAAGTCAAAGATGCAGTTTACTCCAAAAAAGCCTAGAATTAGAAACTTGGTGCACTAACGATACCGTAGTTAAAGCAACTTTTTATATATATTCATAGTTTCAAAATCATTTATTAAAAAGATAAAAACAAAAAAACATTGTTTAATTTTTACCTGACACTTCTATACGATTAGCGTTTCTGAGTTGTGTCATTATTCAATCCAAGCAGCGATATTAGTCATTAATATTTTGATTCATAAGCGTCACTAAATATTACTTCACTGTGCCCTATATGCAGAGAACTTAGATATAAGAGCTTGAGGTATAAATGACACATGATAAAAAATCTCTCAATGCACGTTAACTGTGAAATATCATGTCATGATTTTTCTAAAAAAAGCCCACTTAGATGATGATAATGTTTTGGTCTTAAAACTTCGTTATAGGAGATATACTTATCCAAAACGTTCCAACTTAGTCTTCAGGGATGCAACACATCTTTATTTAACCTCCGAGACGGATCTGATCTTATATAGGGTTGGTTACAGTTGTCCATGAGCGGCAGTGGCCAATTACCATCAGGGAGACTGCATGCTCGTTTGCCACTTGAATATTACAAGTTAAATAAGAACTTTTAAATAAAGAACAAAACATAGATATGATTTTAGACTAATATTATCTCGGAATTTATACATTTTAATATGTTACGGGTACTCACCATACGCGGTTTTTTGATTTTTTTCGGTTTCGCCACGATCCATGTAACAGGGTCGAAATATCGGCACAAAGAAATTCAAAAAACCGCATATCGTGAGTACCCGTAACTTATTAAAAACATACATAAACAAAAATAAAAACAACACAAGTTTGATATAACACATTTCTATTACTATTTTAATAAACGTTACCTTTAATAATGTTTAATAAATGGAAGAACAATTTTCTAAAACCATTTCGAGCGACATATACGAGGGAATAAACATGCATATGTACGTATGCGCTTAAAGTAGTTAAAATTATAGATTTTCATAAGCAAATACGGTCTGGCCGTCATAACGTAGTTGCGTTTAATAGCTAATACAGAATACAGTCGCATGTGAGCGGCGCGCCTTGACCCGGCGACACTAGCATCTTCGTTATTGATGTAGGGAGACTGGATGTGACTGGTAGTATGTGCCTCAAAAAGGTATTGTTTTTTAGCAATTAATAATAAAGACGCTATTTATATTATTACTGCACATGCAAAGATGAATACACAAAAACACAGACCTATAACTTACATAACAATTCATCGTTCAGATATCTATCTGTCTAGCCGGAGATTAAACCCAGAAACGACTGCGTGTCAGATCGGTATGATGACCACTCCGACCCGCAGCTCTTTGTAACTAGACCTGCTTTATAAAATTGTAATAAGATAACAAATTTGTACTATCGCTATGTCTTTTTTCTTTCTTGCAATAGTGCCGTATATTAAATGACGTAGAAATGCGAAGAAACAAAATTGATACATTCCAAACGAGTCCTCCGTAAAAACAAGAGTTACACGATCGTTCAGCCCCAATCGTCTCAAATCAGCACCAAAAAGAATTATAATTCTATCTAAACTTGTCTAATAACATGGCTCCTTGACTAAATTCCTCCATAACAAAGTTGGAACACCGCTTGTATATCTACTTTACAAGACCGTTCAAACTACTGTAGCGCTCAACGCATTCTACACTCATAGCCCCACAATAGGATTTTTTTCTGTATCAGGGGTGCCATAGAAACACACAAAGACGAATGCACAAACAACCAGACCCAGAACAGACATCTAAATTTAACATTCCTATGTCTGTTTGGCTAGCGAACCTGAAAACTACTGCGCGTCAGCCCGACATGGTGACCGCTCCGCCACGCGGGTCGTTAACAATATTATTACATAAAGTACCTGAGTAACTCATAAACTTACAGATCACATTATAGACCAGTAACTTAGATAAAAATAGTTTACTTCGTTACCACATCCAGCCACAACTACCTCCGCGACCCCAAGTATATCGTAAGTGGAGGCGACTTGTGTAACAGTAGTAAGCCAGCGCACAATAACTGCCATGTTATAGGTCATTTTGTGAAGCTGAATACGTAATTAGAGGAGCCCAAGCCCCAAACACTTTAGATAAGAATTTTCAAACGGTATTGCGCATAGGTACAGTATCTACTTGTATGTATTGCGCCGTAATGAATATTACTCGTATACAATAATGTGTACGTTCTAAGAATGGTCTAGTAATGTCTATGCAGGGCTTATTTCATAGATTGTGGTACGCTTGCATTAAAAAAACCATCAGGGTTTACGCAAAGACCTCACCAGAAGAAGAAATTTGAAAAATGAAACTGAATACTAATAAACTATAAAATATTTCTGAGCAATAGGGCTTTTAGACTTTTTTTTTCAAAAAATGAATGATCGTAAAAATGTATACGGAGTCAGACATCTAATTTCACATATACCAAACTTGAGCCATTGCACAAGCTACGAAGTAAACTCGTTAGCGTGATTCAGAAAGGGGTACAGCGCCATCTAATTTTAGCGCCTAAAACTGCTTTTGTAACGCATTTTCGTTTCATTGAGTTTCAAATCACAACGATTTTTAAGAATTTTCACTTAAAAAACCAACTAACCAACGGATTAATGCAAACCGTCGTAACTATCAGCTTCCATATTAAAGGACGACATTTTTTGCAATATTTTCGCAATTGTTAATTTAACAGGCAGCGTATTTTTTACATAATTGGTCTAGTTATAACGGAAGATGTAATTTGTTGAGAGTGACAACTTTCAGCTTAAAATATATGTAGTATTTGTTAAGCAAATTGAAAAGTCCTGCTAATGTCCTGTAATCAGCAAAATCGTATTTATTCTTACTAGGTGATAAATAAACGCTTTCTACACTCATAGAACCACATTAGGATTTTCTTCTATATCGTCGATACCATTGACACACAAAGGCAAATACACAAACACCCAGACCCAGAACAGAATCTAAACTCATCATTCAGATGACTGTCTGGCCGGGGGTCGAACCTGGACCCCACTGCGTGTCAGACCGGTATGGTCACCCGGCCACGCGGGTCGTTAAAAGATAGAACCAGTTGTTCGGCCGTAAAAGTAACAAAGACACACCTATTTCTAGCGTGTAGAAATTCTTGCGTTTTGGTGGAAGGTCATACTCAAATATGAAGCAACCATGTTAGTCCTCGGGAGTAGCAACACATCTGTGATCGACTTCAGATAGAACCCTTGTTCTACATGAAGTTGCTTAAAATATCAATGGCCGGCAGTAAATCTATTACAAGCAGGTAGACTGAATGCTCCTTAGCTACTTGATTTTTGTAAAAAATATAAATTAAATATATTGCTGATTCTATGGGTTTGTAAATAAGAAAAGAAAATCGGTATTAAACTGTGTTAGTTAAATTTTCATTTTTTTTGTTGTTTCTTTGTTTATCTATTTATTATTCATTTCTTTTTTGTAGATATTAACGACCTTTAGCAAACAATTTATTTAATCAATTATGATTATGATCGAATTGCATTTCATCTATTTGACGCAAGGCAAAGAACAGGAATTCCTCCTACATTAGATCTCAACGCGTTCCTGAGATTTTAACTACAAAATCCATGAATAAATTATATACTTCAAGTTGTTAAATTATTTATACCATGTTTCACTCGTTATTGTATATTTGTTTTATATAAAGTTCAAGTATCAATCGGGCAGTCCACCTCATGATAAGTAACCACTAGTCCCATGGACATGTGTAACCAACTCCATATAGAACAGGACTTTCGCCTGAAGTCACATTACAGATGCATTGTCATCTTTAAGGACTAAGATAGTCGCCTCGTATTTAGGTCGGCTTGCTTACATTCTTTCCAATAACACGCATGAAATACTTCACGTCAAAAATTAGTTGTTAATTTTAGTTCTATTTAATTAGCAGTGTATGACACTGCGTGATTGTGTTCTGGCCTGAAAGGTGTGGTAAGGATAAAGTCATCCGAGGTATTCCAGCATCATATTCTGTTAAGCCGTTTGAGCTGTAGAGCGTGGCCTAAAAATTAACATACAAACACTACTCTTCTACAGACATTACTCTTCTTCTGACGCAATGGAGGAGCTGGACGGATTGTGACGTGTGACATATCATTAGAATCGTCTCAGTTTGCATAGTGACATAGGCTATATATATTTTTTTTAAATGGCGCCTGGAAACAGAGTATCAAATGAAAGCTAGTGAAATGGACCAATCTAAAAATATATACATATATTGTAATACTTTTACTTGACTATTTTGACAAAAAATCATATAAGCGTTAAATGAATATATATTATTACGACCAAAAAAACGTTTTAAGATGTCGAGTTTTTTGTTTTAATGTTTTTAACGATGTTACTTTTTATTTTATTATTTTTAACAATTTTACTAATTAACATTCAATGCTGACGCTTGCAACTAAGAATCATTAACGCTTGAATCGTGGACAAGTTGGTAACATCTACATTTCAAATGGGCATTTATTAAAAAAGGTAAAATTAGTAAGACGCGAATTCTACATATTTTTTGTTCTCAGGCATTTAAAACATGAATCATTATAATTAATGTTGAAAGATGAAATTTCAGCCTTTACGTAATGGCCGAATAAAGAATAAAGAAGATTGTTTATAGCGACCATTACGGATGTGCCTAAATTATAATTATGAAATGCAGTGACACGTTCCTCGGAATGCTTTTAAATGATAATAATATCTTAATAAGTTTACAATAAATCGTTTTGGAATAGCACAAATTTTATGCTGCAATTCAGAAGCTGTAAAGAAATGTATTTTAATTAACTTTTTAGAGTTTTCATTAGAATTACTTTAATTTTGGGTGTTATGTAGATTCATTTACATTGAGATACAAAATTTATTTGATTTTTTACCCGAATGCATCAGAAGGGAATGTATGCGAGCGTATGTATTTTGTATGTATGTCCGTTTCTTTGGTTCGCTCTGCAACCCAAACGGCTTGACGGATTGTGACGTTTGACCTATCATTTAAATCGTCTCTGTTAGGAAAGTGACATAGGCTAGATATTTTTTTAAAAATGGCGCCTGGAAATAGAAGAAAAAGGGGGGAGGGGGACAAATTTTTTTAACAATGATGCTCTTTATTTGCCTGACCGGGATACAAACCGTTAAATACCACTGACATATAAATAAAGCAAATGGGATGCCTTAATCCCTTTTATTGCCACTCTTATAGAACATTATAAGAATAATAGTTGACATTTGTTAATGGAACTGGAACTCATTTTTATTCCCGGCACGATTACACCATAAGATGCCAAAAATACTGAAAAACGTAGGTAAACCATTGAAATTGATATTTTTACCTGTACATCATGTTTCCACGAATTAAAAAGTTTAGATCAAGGACCATAAAGTAATTGAGTAGTAAGTAAATATTTATTAGTAAAATAAAAACAATTGAAAGAAAATTGCAGTACACGGCCACCATAAATTTCCACGAACGTAAATATTGGAACGGCATAGAGCATAAATCGCGAAAAAAAGTAAAATCTCAATCGATTTCGTACCGTACAATCGAGTTCCGAATAATTTGTGGTTATAAATGTGTAGCGGGGCGCCGTTAAGCGGGCGCCATTAAGTTCGAGTGAAATCTTTTTACAGCTGCATATATCAACTTTTTGCAGCAATATTCCCTTATAAGCGCGCTATGTTTTAAAAATAATGAGTGTGGCCGGCGCGCGCGCAGCAGGGCGTTGAGATATGGTGACACGCTGCATAGATCACACGAGGATGTTCGGCGTGAACTCTGCGGACTGGGAACTGCCCGGTTTATTGTTTCCGGTTAGATATTGTTTGTTAGGCTGAATTTTACGGGACTAATGATTGATTTAGCAATGGAGATGCGACACGCTTGAAGATTAAAGGTGTAATTTTGGAGATTAGTGGCAGCTCTAATGATGCTCTAATGCTATTTTTATGTAACAGTGGATATATATTATGTTCTAATTATAAAATATTTACATTTTCTTTTTCAAATTGAAATCATCCAAATTTTATTTTAAATAAAATTAAAATAAAATTTGTTTGAAAGTGGATATGTTGCCCACCCGTGAATCGTATTTAGACAGTAATCGTTTCTTTAAATTATATATTATGTTTTGTTACTAAATAAATAGCCAAAGAATCATACAATAATATGTAAATGTTACCTATTCTAATGTTAATTCTAGAATTTTAGTGTATATTTTATTCCATGCTATTATATATTTACTTGTATATTATCCGTATTGTAATATTTCGTTAGTCCAAAGTGCCAAATTAATAATGTCAAATATTAACTTGTCATTTTTAGACTAACAAAAGCACCACAATAGGAGTACATGCACTGTACATAGATGTATGATTTTTTAATGTACAAAGATCCGTCTTACTAACTCAAAGCCTTAATAAATAATTACTATACTCTTTATAATACTTTTAGATGCTTTAGGCATCGATGATCATCCCCTTTTGCTATTAGGTAATAAAGGAAAACCTTGCAAGCCACTTGTAACGCCAAATGTCCACCGAAAAGCCAAAGAAACTTTTGAGACTTGATATATAAGTGGATTAGATAGATATTTAAGTGGCCCCTCAAAAAATATCTTATTTTCAACCCTGAACAAAAAATTATATAGATCGAGGAGTCACGGAGAAAATCACGGGAGTCAAATCATTAGACACAGTATTTTTTCTGTTTCCTAATCCTAAAAAAACATGCATATGTGTAGGTTACATCGTTTCCGCTTTTTCGCGAAATATCCATAAATAGTGGTCATATAGACCACTAAACATACCAAGCTACAAAACAAGATACATTGCTATTTAAATCACTATATAATGAAGCTTTGTAATTCTATTCCCACATATAATGTACATACGGGCAAGTAGTGTCACTAGACGCAAGTGAAATAGTGAAAATGCCAGCCTGTAATTAATACGGCGGGATCGCGACCCGTGGGTCGCCGCCCGGCCTTTTTGCAAACTCCACATTATTAACATATATGTAGCCAATTACTTTTGTTACTATGAAACGATTTGCAAAGCTTTTTTTAACATATTTAACAGCAAAGTTTTCTGCGACAGTTTTCTGCGAAGTAGCAAAGGTTTCTGCAAACGATCTGCAAAGCTTTTTTTATCATATTGAAGTAGCAAACGAGCATGCAGTGCATCTGACAATATGTGTAATCAACCTAAGAGAAGATGATCTTATGGTCAGAAATGAAGGTGTTACCTAAGATTGTCTGCAGATACGTTACTATTCCCAAAAACTAAGTTGGAACGCCTCGCATAAGTATATCTCTCTTACCATAAACTTCAGACCAAAACACAGCAGCACTTA
>DWNE01002119.1:0-19729 GCA_018249875.1 Cecropterus toxeus | reverse complement strand
CTGCTATACATTAGAAATAGTTACGGCGGTGGTACCTCCCCCGTCGGATGACACTGGTACTACCATGGTAAACTTTTTTTTTTTATATACTTTTTGTCTATTAAAAATAAAAAGAACGCCCTCTAATCATTCGAATGTACAGCAACAAGCAAAAGTAATCGGCAAGGCCGTCCAAGGCAGGCGGCCGAGCGCACGTGGGAACGCGCTCTCTCGCCGAATCGTTTAGATCATAATATTGTTAAAACTGGCCACGCACTGACCAAGCCAAGCCTTGCTGGATAGAATTTAGTACATTCTATAACTAAACCCCTGAGGTAACGGGTTGGATATTTTTTATAGTATTGCAGTTAAAGAGGCAGTTGAAAAGGCAAAAAAATGTGTAGCGGGTTTTGAAATCCACATCCCCCTTAGCACTTTGTTTTATAAGAATGAAGTAGCATACGAGCATGCAATTCAATTGATGGTAAGTGCTTACTGCCGTCTATGGACATCATACTTCATATAGAACAGCGATTCTACCTGAAGTTGATCACAAATTCGTTGCTACTCTCGAGGACTAAGATGCTCGTATCATATACAAGTGAGCCGGCAACCATACCCTTCCAACGAAACGCAAGAACTGCATCACGCTAGAGATACGTGTAAAATAGCTTAGATGAAAATAGAAAAACATTTTTAATTTTCAATCTTCCTTGCTTTGTGGCTGATAGATTTGTATTTACAAAGGAGTTATTCCGGATAAATGATCAGAGCTGCTGGGCATATGTAAGCAACTTCATATAGATTAGCACTTTATATCAGGGACTACTATCAGAAATCAATCACAGTTGTATTGCTACTCCCGAGATCTAAGATGGTCGCCTCATACGAAAGTAAGCCGGCAACCACACCCCTCCACCATAACGCAAGAACTGCTTCACGCTAAAAGTAATTCGATAATTAGATACATATTTCTGGCGTAGCGTACAAATAATTTGATATAATTATCTCTAGCGTGAAACTGTGAAGTAATCGTTGGATAATGAATAGGTACCAAAATATGCGGATATCACGGCCAATTGTTATTTAAAAAGATATTCTGTAATATTTTAATCGTATTGATATAGTGTTGTAATGAAAATAAAATTCATCCTATTTCATACGTCCGTTATTTTCTTTATGATATGTGAACTCCGAGAGGTTCAACTCGGGAGTTGTCGGCAAACTTTCATATGAGGCAACCATCTTAGTAAATGACTTCAAATAGAACCCCTGATATCAGCCCTGGATTTAGGAAGGGGGGGGGGGGCAAGCCGGGGCCTGTGTCCGGGGGGGCAAGTGCAGAGGGCGGCAAATTCAAACCTTGCGTACGAATGCGCAACTCATCGTCATCATTATCATCACACATCATATATTTACTTTAACCATTAGGATGCCTCGTCAGTAGATTGGTAGGTTGGTTGTTGATGGTTGAAGTGATCAAGATGGGAAAAAGAAATTCAAGTGGGCGGGGGCGGCATTATTAAGTTTTTACCCCGCTTATAAATAAATGAATATCCGGGGCTGCCTAATGTATATGAAGTTGTCGATGGGTTGCAGTCATCTGCAACCCATGGATGGATGCTGCTGTTTGGCTACTTATTTATTTATTATTCTGAAACACCTTAAACTAAGGATTTCAAGGAAAAAGTTAGTGCTTAATGGCGTTCTCTACGCAACCCTGGGCGATAGACATAATTTGTGGTAGATATATAAATAGGTAGTACATATTTATATCAGTACCTATTAGGCACTTTAAGTTTATAATAATTAAAAATTATAAATTGTCCACGCACCTTTGTCAAAAAACTATATTTCATATAAATTAAATTGATAAATACATTCTAGTAACAGAATTTCAAATGGGAATAATGTTGAAATATATTTATTTGTTATAATTAGTGGCTATACAATTAAATGAACTTCAGACAATTCATTACAATGAATGGCTACTAAGTAGTCCTTTAACGCAAAAGCTAAATATACCCATCCCGCTACATTAAATGTATCGGAGAGAAGTATACCGTAGGAGTATTAAAATGATGAATGGGCAACATGACAAAAGATTGATGAAAATGGACGACTTGGGGCGCGAAACATTTTTCAAAGTACTAGGGTTAGTAAGAACCTTATTTACTTTTAGAGTTGGAACGCTGTTTGTAGGGTTGCCATCTACTCGCTGTTTAAGGGCAAAAAAGCCTAAAAGTAAAAGTCGGTCACCAACTTTATAGTCAAACATACCTTTTAAGCCGGCGAAAATTTTAAAATTTTACTTGACGTATTAAGAAAAACTCTTTTACGTGTCATAATCCAATAAATGCGAAAGTATATGAGGATGTACATATGTGTATTTGTTACTCTTCCCGAAAGAACTAATAATTGGATTTATATAAAATTTTGCTTAAACATAGTAAGCGAGCGGAGCCGCGAAAAAGGGTAATTATTTATATAATAATATATAAATCACAATTTCAGTGCACACAATAGTGTAGTCCCGGACAGACCGGACACAAATATATTTGATCGGAAAGCCGTATAAGACTAAACACGTCCGGAAAACGCCGGAGAGATAGCAACCCTAATTGTATATCGCAAGCTTATAGCTAACCCTAAGGCCAGAAAACATTCCCTTCAAGCGTCTTTCGTTGGCGCTGAAAGCGTCAGCGTTGGCCAAAGGTATCTTCTATCTACCTATATGTGTGTTCTTAAGATACAACGAAGTATTGTTGTAAAATGTTGAGAAATTTGCTAAAATTCGCTCAAACGTCAGTGCTTGCCCGCAACGGCTCACGGGTATTTCTTATTATAAATTTAAAGCAGCGAACGCGCATGCAGACCACCTGATGGTGGATTACTACAGCCCATGAACTACGTAAGAAATACTATGTATGAAACTTCATACAGAACAAGGGTTCTTCTTAAATTAATCACAGATGCGTTGACACTCCTGCGGTCTTAGATGTTCGTATCATATGAAATTGAGCCGGCAACCACTCTTCCACCGAAACACAAGAAGCGCTTCACACTGGTAATAGATATGGTACCTTCCCGGTCGATCTAAATACGTTCTACCTTGCAAATCCAGTCAATTTGTTCATAAGACTAGTGCCATATACATTCTTCAAAAGTCGACTTAGAGTAGTGCTTTACCCGATTTCATCATACGACTCAGATAAAGGCATAATATACGATAAAATTTCCAATCTCAAATATATGCAAAGCTGTCTAATTGATATACGGAACTCTAAATATGGCCGCTGGTAATTTAGTCCGCAATAATGCAATCCGATCAGGCGATTACAAGATAAAGTGGTTTTTTATCTATGTATTTAATTTTATATATTACCATAATACCTAAAATATTCATACTTATTACATTTCCTAGTAGCAACCTAAATAAATTAAATATTAGCGAATAGTATTCCTAGAACTCAATTAAATAGTTGTAAATGGACATTCAACCGAAGAATTCTAAGTAGGTCCGAACTGAAATGTTGTGAAAGATTCGAACACATGTGATTAGAACGTTCCCTTTACTTTTCAAAAGTAATTACAAAGGTCCGACGGCTTCTAAATACTAAGTACTTAACGCTAAGCTCAGCTCCCGACTTTGTCAGTCAAATTCACATATTTTTTATATACAATATATTCATACAGAACATGGGTTCTATCTGATTTCGATTACAGTAGTGTTGCAACTAACGAAAAATAAGACGGTCGCCTCATATATAAGTGAACCGGCGACAACTCCTTTCCACCGAAACACAAGAACTTCAAGCTAAAAATAAGTGTGGCGATGGTACCTCGCCGGTCGAACTACACTGATTCTACATTGTACATTCAATGTACAAATTTTGTAATCAACCCATAAAAACCAACCATGGCTGCGTCGCCACCCTTAACCACTATATTGTAATGCCTAGATGTAGACAATAAATGTCTCATTTAATTCTTTCATCGGAACGCAAGAGCTGCTTACGCTACAAATAGGTGGTACTTCCTCAGTCGAAACATACTCATTCAACCTTGCAAAAGTTGTAACTTGTTGCAAAGTATGTACCATTCAAATTTTCCATCCATCCATCCATTCATCAATCCATCAATCTTTAGAGGTCCACTGCTGGACATAGGCCTCCCCTAAATGGCGACATTCCAACCGGTCACATGCCTTTTGAATCCAACCGTTGCCCGCTGTCTTCTTCAGGTCCAACTGATCGGGGGCGACCTTCAAAAATTTACGTCTCTTTTTAAAATAATCTAATTAACAACATAATTAAAAAATGCACCAACAAATGGTGGAAAACTGGGGTAATATTATTTTGTATATATGTTAATTTCTAGCAAACTAATATTTTAAATCACGGACAGCTCAATTCCATTTATACATATAGTTTTACGTCGATAGCTAATGTTTCCTGGCGCAATCCATTCGCTGATCGGCGGGCCGTGGCGTGGCTGGCCCGAGGCGACAATTTAAATTATAACCTTATCAGGGTTGCCAATATTTTGTATATTATAAACGTTCCAAATGGTAGAACCAATGTAGTGTATTTAGACCGGGGAGGTACCACCGCGACACCTATATCTAATCAGAAGAGCGAGAGTACAGTCCACGTGATGATAAATGGCATATACCGCACATGCACATCTGTAATCAATGCCAGACAAATTATTAGACCTACCATTCCAGAAACCGTTACAAAGGCGGGCGAAGACACGTTAAAAATGAATGAGAAGATGAAGAATACTGGTGCCTTAAGGAAAAACACTAAATACAATCGTTTAATTTAAACTACAGATTCTAAAAACTTTTATTGGAGCATAATCAGTAACCCTTCTTTTGATTTACATGTTTCAGTGTTATGATACTAAAATATTCCCCCCCTCCCCTTTTTAAATAATATAGCCTATGTCACTAAGACTACTGAAACGATTCCAATGATACGTCACGAGTTACAATCCGTCACACTGTTTGGGATGTAAAGCATGATTACATAGGCTCGAAAAACTTTACCTCATTTTAATGGAGTCAGATAAAAAGATATAAAAAGTTTAGTACAATTTGACAACCCTGGACACAAACATGCAATGGATAAGTAACACAAATTGCACTATAAGAACACTTCAAAACTAATCCATATTATATGTAATTTAAATTTTGTTTTAATTAATATAATAACAATTTAAAGGTGGTAGAACTCTTTGTCGTTCGACTCCAGAAGCACTATCGCCACACCTGTTTCTGCGTAATTATTAGTATTATGCATTGCTCAGGGGAATATACTCATATACTCAGGGGAAGGTACGAGTCTGTGGCTAACCTCGGTTAAGACTTATCTGGGGATGATTATGACCATAACCGCAATAATATAGCGACTCACTTGTGTACATATGAGGCAACCACCTCAGTCCTCTGCAGTAGAAACGCGTCTATGATCGTCTTCATATAGAACCCCTGTTCTATATGAAGTTGCTTACAGATGTACATGGGCGGCAAAGGCACCCTACCATCATGTAGACATCATCATCTGAACGTGTAGTTCAGTGACTTTAGAACCTACGAGTTTATTACGTTCATTTAAAACAATCGTTTAAAACAAACGTACAATGTACGAGCAAAGAAGTAAACTGTGATCGTTTGGAGTAAACGTAACAAACTCTTGCTAAGGGCACAGCCTGTAAAAATATAAATTGCAATATATACCAACGTGATGAATAAATAACCTTTTTTCGTGAGGAAGTCGTTGGATAAAATGTATTAATTTGAAGTGTCGGTGATTTTATAATGACTGCTACTTTGTCGAGTGTAATAATTAACATTTAAATATCTAAGGTCCTATTCATATGTGCAGACATTCAACGTAGCAGTTATCTTCTACTAGCCTATTTCCGTGGCTCTAATAAATAGACGTTGTTGTATTCGTACACAAAAATGATGAGACTATAAAAAATATAAAATTCTGATAAGCAAAAACCTTCTTAATATTCCCCGGAATTATTTTGATACAATTTTGATTCTGAAGCAATATAGATTAAGAGATCTTCTGTTTATAATCTAGTCACAGTTAAATTACATCTTGTTAATATTTCTGATAAGTATTGATTTGTCAATTAAGTTTGTTTATTTATTTTACTCATAAGATTTTCCTTTATGCTTTCTTTTGTTAGACGTTTGTATCATTTTTTATTGTTTTATTCAAAAGAGAACCAGTTTCTGAAATGTTCATAATAAATTTCGGTGTTTCTTCCGTATATTCAGTTCTGGGATAATCACTATCACTCACTACTTCATCTGAATCATTAACTATAGTAAGGAGTATTACATCATCAGCTTTGATTTTCATCACATTGTCTTTTGAGTCCTGAGTTATATTCAAACTTTCACTTTGGTTAGAACTTGTGACTTTAGAGGTCTCATTTAATTTCAGTTTATTTGAAGTCCTGTTTTGCTTTAACTTTTTCGTCTGAACTTTTTCTCTGGATATAAATTTTATTTCGATTTTCTTTCGGCCGCTGTCATCTATGATTTTTAGGAGAACGGACCTTGGATTTTCATTTCCATAATAGGACGTATTTTTATTGACAGATCGGCGTAGACCTTTTACCGGCGAGGAAGTTTCAAATACTATTTTAGGGTTTGTTGTATTTTTTAGTTTACTAGCACCTCTTTCAATATTCACCCTTTGTTCATTGGGCCATACAGGAGGCACAACTCTTTGAGTACGTTCATACAAAGATTGGTCGATATCAACATTATACTTTGTTACTGCAGTCGTAAGTTGCTTCCTAAATTCATCCGCATCCACATCTTCTGGTATTTTTTCTAGACCATAATCAATGTTATCGTTTGGCGGCACATCTTTCGGATATATATTATCAGCCTACAAGTAAAATATTCAATAAAATACCTTACTTTAAAATAATCCCTTTAAACATTGAACTGGACGAAACTGGATATTGAAGGGAGGAGGAGGAGGAAAATCCTCCAGGATCGCGACTATGGGTCTCTTCATAGAAGGTAGGAACAAGCTTTCCTATTATATCGGCGATACATTGGCGACTACTTTCTTTTCCTATATGATTATGTGCATAGGCAAAGCTAACTATTTTTCGTCTGTTTGCCCGTCTGTCGTTATGTTAGATCTAATGCTATAAAAGTGCATGACAGTAAATAATTAAGGTTTTTCCGGTATTCGTTACTTAATTTTTAAAACCCTATTTATTTTCTGTTCTAGCTAATGACCCAGTTGAACTGATAATAATTTAACTTTGGTAAGAAGGCTGTTTCTGGTAATTTATTTCAAAATTATTATAAAAAAGTGGGAGAAGTCTTCATTTATTGTTTTAATTTTCCGTTTTTTCGATTTGATAATGAAAACAATAAAAAAGCATGAAACTTAATTATATTTGTAGCTAATGCCTAAAAAAGAGTCGCAAATTCCTGTAACCGATTATAGATGGGTGGTAAGGGGTAACCACACTCAAGATTTTTAGCATCAGCAAAAAAAAAACAACTTTATTACAGTGTTTTCTTAATAATTCAAGCCGAAACTAGTCATCAAACAATAAAATTAGCCACTTACTTGAAAACGCCTTCTGACCTCTTCTGGTAAAGGATCGGGGTTGACAATGCTCATTAAGTAACAGGAAACTCCAAAAAGAATTATTAAAATCACAGAATAAAGGCTAACAATAACCGAAACCTTCATAACAATGAATAAAATATAGGAAATTTTGTAAATAAAGTAAGAAGTTTTGAATAATGCAGGCGTGTCTTGTGTCACTGTGTTGACACGAATATTTTTAATATAACATTCTTAGTAAACGGAATCCTATCAATCAGCCCTTAGAAGTTTCCTGACATTTTCCGTCGCGCGTGTTAACGTTCGGTCGCATATCCCAATCGCAAGCAAGCTTATTGTCATACACTTGAGTTGCGAAGAGACTGTGAGTTAATTCATGTATGCGAGTGAGAGGAAGAAAAAGCCGCTAAGCAATATATTTTATTAAGAATAAAAGGTTTAGCTGTGGATTTTGATAATGACAGTAGAAGAATTACAATTCAAATGATTTATTGATGGTTTGAAAATATCAAAGATCGTATGGCATATTTAGTTCAATTTGACCGAATTTTGAGTTCCGTCATTATTCTCGCATACCAGCGATATGAAGATGCCTGGAATCAAATCTAGGGCTTAACTAACGTAACAGTCGTGAGTGGAGACTAAAAGGAGGCGTCCGGGTTTTTGGGTAGTTAGATTGCGAGCTCGAACCGGCCAGCGACCACGAGAAGGGTGTCAGTATGTGACGATACCGACGTAAACACTAAATGAAGTGGTCGGACTTTCAAGCCGACGACAGAGTCCGACGAGGCTATGCGCTCGGACTCCAGTTACGTTCCTTTGGAGAACTCTTTTCGCAGTACCGAAGAGGCCACCGGCACCGAGGGGGGAAGGGTTTACTGAATAAGAGTAGGTAGGTATACACAACTCGGTTCCCCGTCGCAACAAAAAGGACTTAACACTCGAACTAAAAATGCATAAGAACGCTTATTACATTATATACTAAATGAGTAATATATAGAAGCAAGATAACAGAGGCGAACTAAAAGTAGATAATTTAAACAAACAAGTTTTATTGATTAAATTGCGAGGCATCTTCTCTCAGTAAAGCTTATTAAATATTTCTTGTGATCCATTTTGTCGTAAATTACTGACATCCACGTAAACTGCGGGCGGCTGTCAACAAGATAAAGATTTATGTACAAAAGGAAATCATACAATAGAAAAATAATAAAAGGTACTAAAAGGTTTACCAGATGCAAATATGATTTGACCAGGGAGGTATCAGAGGTAGGTGTGGCGACCTATTTCAACAGAAGTAAGTCCTAAGTTTCGGTGGAAGGATGTGGTTGCCGGCTCACTTATATACGAGGCGACCATCTTAGTCCTCGGTAGTAGCAACGCATCTATATTCGACTTTATATGGAACCCCTGTTCTATATGAAGTTGCTTACGGATATCCATTGGCTGCAGTAACCACTTACCATTAGATGGACTGCATGCCCATTTGATAATTCGGTCCGATAATAATAATGATATAATGATTCGTGGATGCAACACTAAAATATACGATATTAATCAGCAAACGAGCATGCGAGCGGCAAGCACCTGATTTTAAGTGGTCATTGCCGCCCATAGACATCTGATATCAACCCCACAGCACAGATGCGTTGCTACTCTTGAAAACTAAGTTGGAATGCCTCGGATATGTATGTTTTCATAAACATAAACGCTTTCTACATTCATAGCCCACAGTAGGATTTTCTCCTGTGTCGTGGGTGCACAAAGACGAATACACAAACACCTAGACCCAGAACAGAAATTTAAACTCATTCACATTTCTGTCTGAGCGCGAATCGAACTCGGGACCTACAGCGTGTCAGACCGGTATGGTGACCGCTCCGCCACGCGGGTCGTCAATTTTTTTCATTACTACACTACATTGAACACTAGCGCTTATCATTGCTACTATTTATTATAACAGAAATATGGCAGTGGGCCCTACTTACTCGAAATACAAAGAGTTCTACCACCTGTATACTGCTGAATTAATAACTATTTTACTACTTCTTCTAAAAAGAAAAGAATGATGACTATAGAGTAAAAGCGACATACGAGTATTGTTTCTTCTTCAATTCCTCTCATAATTCTATCAGGCAACTCCTTTAACCCAGGATCGACAACAGTCATCAGATAAAGGAAAGCGAAAAAAAGAGCAAACGTTAATGCCGAATACACGACACAATAAAGAAGAAGCTTCATTTTCGTTTCGTATATAATTAGTTTTGGTATCACCCACAGACAGCTACCAAAGACAATATAGAGTGTCGTTTAATTGTTATTGTCACTTTTAAAATGTTATCTGTGGCCGTTTGCCACATTGGTGGTAGCCATATTAATTTGCCAGTCTCAGGATAATATATTTATAGTCGTTGCCATTATTTTTGCGTACAGAGAAAATTTAAATATCTGCATGCACATTGTTGTAAACATAACATTAAAGCTACAATGATATTTACATTACATACTTAAAAAGGGGCTTACAGAAATTGTCGTTCAATATATAAATCATCATAATATGTATCATCATATTCAAAAGATATACATCTGATCCGCATTATTTAGTTTTATTGTGGATTGTAAAACGTTTTATAGTGGATTCAGAACGTTTCGATAGATGGATATTATTTTAGTCAATTCCGTCGGAACAGCAAAACAGATGTTCAGCACAGAGTACAGCTTATAGTCTGGCCGACCCTAATCACTCAGTAATTTCCTACTACCAGCCCCCCCCCCTGTGATATTTCGTGAATTTTGCCCCCCCCCTCCCCCCTTTGATCTTCACTGTAATAATGGACGGCTCCCTATTGCGAAAATTGAAAAAACAGAATAAATGTTGGTGCTACCGCCGGTATAGCTATAAGGATATAAGTAGGATTAAGTACACAATACATGTAATAATTATAAAAATAACAAGCTTCAAAAAAGCTCTTTGCGTCTTTGAGAGCCTCGTTTTATAAGCCTCGGTAATACCCCAAGAAATAAAAAATTAAAATACGTGTAAATATTCAGGCCGCTTTCATAAAAGAAAATTTTTGACAGCTGACGTTAATAAAGTTTTCATCAAAAGTGATTGATTTGTTGCTAAAAATGGTTTGCTCTTGAAATCTTTTTGAATGTTCACAAAATATTAAAAACTCTAAATAAAAATTAACTTTTGCAAGTGTAACATTGAAAGCGTTTTTAAAATAAAATAAAAACTTTAAAACATACACATATACAGGTAAGAGAGTGTAATATGTTAATAATTTCAAAGTGGTAAGGGTAGGTATCTCTGCTACACCAATATCTTGCTTCATATAAGGCTATCTTAGTCCTCGGGAGTAATGCCAATCTTATTGACTTCATATAGAATATGGGGTTCTGAAGTTTCTTACAGATTTCAAGTGGTCATGATGTCAGATGGCATGCTCCTTGCAACTTCAATTTTGTAGAACAAAAAGTTATCACGACAATATGGATTTAAAATGAAAACTCATAAATGTACCATCCAAAAATATACAAATTGTAATGCTTTTAACCTGACTTTTTTGTCGAAAACGAATGTAAGTAATTATGAAAAAAAAATGTTTTAAGCAGTCAGCTTTTTAATAATAACAAGTTAATCCCTAAGTATTTAAACATGTCTTTTCCAGTGATGACGAAGCAATCGGACCACAGCGAGACAGACTCCGAAGCGGGTTCGGTCCGTTCCCGTCGCGCGGGTAAGCTCGGCGCCATCTTGTGTCCTACCGTCTGCGCGCTCCTCCTCGTCTGCATCTTCGCGGTCTCGTTCATCGGGACTAAACTGGCATACGAGCAGTATGACGCTTTGTGCGGCAGACGTTTTGACGTCACCAAGCTGATCATCTTTCCTAATGTGACAATGATGCGCGTGAGACCGGTAAACTTACACTAACTAAATACACGATGAATTTCCATATGGTGTATTATTTAATAAGACTATATTTATTTTTTAACAGATTAAAGTAGCAAACGAGCATGCAGTCCTCCTGATGGTAAGTGATTACTGCCGCCCATGAACACCTGCAAACAACTTCATAGAATAGCGGTCTATCTGAAGTTGATCACAGGGGCGTTGCTACTCCCGAGGACTGAGATGATCTCCTCATATATACGTGAGCCGGCAACCACACCCTTCCAGTGAAACTCCTACTTTACGTTAGAAATAGGTGTAGGGTTGGTACCTCCCCGATCAAACTACACTGGACCTAGCACCTGGCAACTCCTGGATTTGTTGGGTACAGTAACAGTGTCACGGTTCAATGGTTTCTTTCCACCTCAATAAATGCTCTACGTGCCTAAAGAAGCTTTCACTTAAAGAGCCTACGAATATATAATACCAAAAATATTAGGTTTGACCAAAAGTATTTGGCATTCTTCTTTGAAATAGCTCACACATCCTTCAAGTACAAAACAATGAAACGTTGATCGCATTTCCCGGTAAACCCATTGAGAAACTGTCCAACACAAGTAAAACCTATAAACCGATTAACATCTATTCCAAGTCTAGTTTAAAGCACTTTACGCACTATTCACACCTGAACTAAGTTGCCTAGATTGGCTGTCATGATCGTGTTCTTACGAAATAACCACAGAGTAGAGAAGGGAGAAGTTCTGCAGAATGCAGAAGTTAGATAATGGGTATAAGTTTGTGCGTTTTAGTTGTTAACTCTTTTTTACTTCTTTCAAATAAATAACTATTACGAACATTATACTAGTAACAAAAATCAAAAGAGATAACGAAAATTACAATAACTTATTGAACTACGCATAGCATATGCGATAACTATTTTGGTCTTCGTGAAAGATAACGATAAGTTATTGAAGTACGCCTAGCATATACGATATCTATTTTGGTCTCAGAAAAATATTACAATAAGTTAGTAAAATAAGCATAGCATATGCAATAACTATCTTGGCAGATAAATTTCACATACTATTTATTCTGGACGCCTCCATAGCATAGGGTTAGAAAATAATTCTTGCCTACATCTTCTTCGCGGACCTACATTACTACATTTGGAACCTTAAATATATACGCACTAATTACGAAGAGATCTCAGTTAAGGCTGAGTGTAAGGAAAAATACAGTACCATGTCAATCACGCAAGTGCAATTTGTACTTCATTACAGAGTTCCAAAGGTTTTATTTAACATGTATATCTGAATCCACTAGCCCTTAAGCTTAAGCTTTATTTCACCTATTTCTACCTAATACCAGCTGAGTTAAACTGGTCTTCTGGTCTGAACAGTGTGGTATCCGAGAAATTTCAAATTTGATATCAGAAATAGCAACGCAAAGTTGGCTAACCTCAATTAAGACTGATCTTATCTGGTACTACCTACCTTACGGATTAAAAAGTTAAATGTTAACCACATATGCCCATTAAAAAATTGCTATTATTAGCATTCTCTTTTTGTGTAAAATGTAAATATGAAAATCTGAAATCAAAAGGCGTAGTGACATCACTAATATATAGTATAGATATAGAAAGATAGATAGATATTGATTATAGGGAGCTAAATAGCTATAAGATATATATATAAGATAGCTAGCTACTCCCGTCCATGGACGGGAGTAGCCAGCAATCATCAGGCGGATTACATGCTCGTTTGCTACTTACAATTTATAAAAAAAAATACCGTTTAAAGTTAGTTATCACGAAAATAATGTACTGTCAAATATTAATTAGACGTTCTGTTTAATATATGCTCTCCTGTACGTAATAGATAGTAACAGATAACAATGCTTTTACATAAATTCCCGCCCGCCACTTGTAGGCGCCAAATCTATGAGTCACGATCATGGTTCCGGACACGTTGCTAGGTCCTGGAGCCTTGCTGTGGGTGCCGGGAATTTGCATTACTATGCGGTCAGTCAGGTACATATTTTGGGTACTAACTAGATATCTATGTGGTGTTTGACGTCGTGTCTTAAGAACAGCATATCAACCGTTTTTTTTTTCGATTTAAAACCCTTCAAAAGGTGTCGTGGGAACGACGCCGGATTATATATCCACATAATAAACTCTTTTTGTCTTCTTGTCAACCGTCTCAGTGGCTGTCCTCCACCGGGATCCTCAACAGAACGCAACTGGAGTCCTCTAATCACGTTGCCTCGTTGGGCTCTGTCCAGATGAGTACAGAAGTCACACACCGTCTGGTGTTTACGACGGTATGCGATCGTACATGACGACGGATAGCAATTCATATCTATATCTGTTTTTTTTTATATTAATTTATTATATAATGATTATATTAATTTTCAACCTAGGTCTCTACTAGATAGGAAATAAAACTATATCTCCGAGCCCGCACGTGGCATTACATGACTTCTATGTAGATGCCCATTTAATTATTACAAAATATCCTTTTTAGATTTATCAAATATTGCCAGATATACCTATTTTAAATTTTAATGCAAGTTATCGGTAAGTAAACAAATTCTACTGTTAATAACGCCATCTATCAATTAAAGCTAACAGTAGTTGGAACATTAAACTTGTAAGGATTTAAATAGTTCATTAGTATTTCGATAGATGTCGCTTAGGAAGACAAAGTCGGTTAAAAATAATTGTAAATGTTGCTATTTATTGCTATAGTGAGCAATTAATGATCAGATATTTATTAAATACTCTTTACACATTATATAGCGTCATGTAAAAAAATATATATTATATTTTATTTTAAGTATATATAAGGTTATCTCTGTATACTGATTTTTATACTGGCAATGATTAAATTCTGAAAATTTGACAGGAAATTGAAAAAAGAATAAAATGGGCGGTCGCTGTAATCGACAGGCAGGCTGCCGCAATTTTTTTTAAATATTTTAGCCTCGTAGATTTAGTTGTAATTCCTATATTTTACCGCGTTTAACAACAGTGCTAGTGATAGTTGCTTCGTATTCCTTCCAGTCACATATTTAACGTGAGTATTGTCTGGGTTTTATTCAATTTTGTTCAGCATGTTGTATTGATTGTAAAACCAAAGGCCAATGTCAAGCGTTCGCTGCAATGAAATGGAAAATAAAACAAGTACACATGTGTGTTTTGACAATATTCTATTTTCGAAAAATCGTTCATATTATTATACTAGTATTAACTACATAATTCTTGTACTTCTAAAAAAATATTTTTCAGTTTAATTCTGTATTATCATTTAATTATAATTTTAATTATGAACTTACTAAAAAAATGTCTCTAATTATTTTTATCTTCATTAATTTATTGCACAATACAATAATTTTCAGAGCGATTTATACGAAGCTGAGTATTATATAAGAATTAAGACTGAAGAATTAACCTGCTTTTCTCACAGGAAGAACTAAGAAAGAGTTACTATAAAATATGGCAAAATAATGCACAATTCAAAGCTATGATTCTTTTTTCCGTGTTATTAGTAGTTGTTACTATACATAACTATTTATGTTTTGATTTTTTTTATTAAATAACAATATTGCAAGTTGTAACTTGCCTCTGGAACTGTACAGTGGCATACAGGATTGATAAATAATTTTATTATCTATTTAATTAAATATCTTAAACCCTATTTATTATTAGCTTCAGGTCACTGCATTTAGGACTCTGCTCATTATTACCTGTCTAATCAAAACCTACTTTAAAGTTTAGTACTTATAAATAATGGTAACTCTTTATAATTATAGGTGCTTATTAAATTTAGAAAGTTGATTAACAAATTTCTTATAGTCAATTATGTCAGTTTTTCATGTGGTTAAACAATATTTTAATTTATATTTTTGTTATCTTATTCTTATTGCTTTTTATCTTGAATAGACATATATATACAAAAAAATGTTGTATTTATTTTAAGTAACAGTAAACCACCAAGGTTTTTTAGAAGTTCTAAATACATATTATGTATAATAGATTATAATATATATAATAGTTGTAATGCAGTGTGTGTTGGCCAAATGAGTGTAAATTGGATTTTATTTATATAATTTCAGTAACTATATAAAGTGGTCGCTGCTGACAATGGACATCTGTAAGCAACTTCATATAGTGTAGGGGTTCTATCTGAAGTCAATCACAGCTGTGTTGTTTCTCCTGAGGCCTATGATACCATTATATAATATGTAGCTGGCATCCACACCCTTCCTGCATAATTGGTTAATAGGTGGTTGTTAGAAAATGTTGTATACATGTTCATTTAAGAACATTTGTGGAATGACATTATTGTCCACTAAAGCAAGCCCATATTGAATCTATTTTTATATAAGATGTAAATACAAAAATTAAAGAAAATACTAAATTATATATGTTTATTTTTATCAGGTTAAATAAGATTCAAAATTCCTCGCTGCAGCAGTATGGTCAAATATGCTCTAGACCTCCTCAATTAGAAATGAAGTATAGGTATGAAGCATTAAGAACCAGTAACAGATTAACTGAAAATATATAAGAGGGTAAAGGAGAGAGGGGGGCGATAGGGGTAAATCTAAAAATCTTTATAGTTATAATAAAGCTATCAACTAACTATTAATTTTAATGATGTAAAATACGACAAAATGCAATAATAATGTTTTTTTTTTGTAATAATCCCGACAATATTAATTTTTTTCGTTGCATCCCTGTTTAGTATGAATCATGACAGTATCCGCTCTATACGCTCTCTCTAATAATGTTATAACTGCCGCTATCTCTGACAATGTTATAACTGCCAGGAACTATGGATTCAGACAGTTCCATTTGCCGAAGCGACGTGCATATATCAAATGAATCGGGCCTTGACCAGCAATTGGACTCGAAGTAGTCAAGCAATTAACCTGTCAACGCCACACGATACTCCTTTCGACTAGTTATGGTCTGCCGACAGCTAACGAGTGTGACCTTGGGTGGCGTGTCTCCGACCCATAAACGTATCACGCAGGTAAAGCCTGACTGTATGTCACTGCCAAGACTACTGTTATTAATAAGTTAGACTTATATGCATAGCGAAGTTTACTTTGATCATCTAGAAAATTACCTGGAAATTTCGATGTAGTATAAATATACTCTACACTCATAGCCTCACACTAGGATTTTCTCCTGTGTCATGGTAGCTATGGACACATACCCAGACCCAGAACAGGAATATAAATTCATCAGTCAGATGTATATTCGGCCGGGGATCGAACCCGGAACCCACTGCGCGTCAGGTCGGTATGGTGACCGCTCCGCCACGCAGGTCGCCTAAGTATAAGTAAAGATTAATTGCAGTCTTGCATGTATGCCTCGCAATGTCGTGGCCATCAAAATTTATTTAATCTATAAGTAATAAGCTTTTACGCGTCTAATCAGATTTTTTCGTAGTTAAGTGAACAATCGGCTAAGGTCCTAGATGTTTCAGGAATTTTAGAACTTGCCGTATAGATGTATGATATACGGAGCGGATACGGATTATACTTAAAACAACTTTAAATTGAAAGATTTGAATAATATCCATTTCGATAAAGTTTTGATTAGAAATAGATAAAAAATACAAGTATCGTTCATGAAATACAGCCTGGTGATAGATAGAAGGACAAACAAACAGCGGAGTCTTAATAGTAGGGTTCCGTTTTTATCCTTTAGGTACAGAACCCTAAAAATTTCACTCGACATTTACCAAAATTGTTGTTTCGACCAGCCACCATATCGTGAAAAAACACCGCCTACTTGAATACCAAAATATAATCGAATGTTAGATTTATAAATACAAAAATATATTACGTTTTAATATTAAACATAAAAGGAGCCATCCAACCATAGATATTACTTTAATTCTGAGGCTCTTCCATTGATCCTTCCACGTATAAATTCACGGTTGACTAATTTTGTTTTGGATCTATCTATGACCCTCGCAAAAAGGAGACAGCCAACCGTAAAATTGTTCAAATTCATAATAATCAGTATTAATTTAATTATACCAAGTTCCTTACAAAAACCCAATACCTGAATGCAATAAATTTACGCTTTTATTGACTGATGACACATTCTTTGATTATATTCATTAATATTACATTAAGTAAATATACAGCACCGGGTTTTTCGTATACTGCGTGGTTAGGTGAGTTGGGGTAATATCGGAGCTGGGGCAATATTGGTCGACTGCAATTGTAGCCGAATTAGGCCATATTTATAAAAATCGTTGTATCAAATACGTACCTAATTTTCATGGCATTTGACGATTTACGAATTTGACGACCCGCGTGGCTGAGCGGTTACCGTACCGATCTAACGCGCAGTGGGTCCCGGGTTCGATTCCCGGCCAGACAGATATCTGAATGATGAGTTTAGATTTCTGTTCTGGTTCTTGTGTATTCGTCTTTGTGTGTCCATGGCACGCATGACACAGGAGTAAATCCTAGTGTGGGGCTGTGAGTGTAGAAAGCGTCTTACACTGAGGTGTTAGGCAGAAATCAGTGTGGTGATGCTTCTAGAGTTTAATCACAGAAGATTCTACCACCTTTAAACTTACAGTATCTACAGATATTAATGTAAAATGTTCAACCGTATACTGCTACGTAACAAAATAATGTCTACCTACAAGAACATAGGTATGCCTGAGTCATTAAAGCCCAACCCAATCTGAGTTATTTAAGAGATGCGTCAGTTTCCAGGTAGGCAGTTAGTTACTCGTACTTCCTTTTTAGTCCTACATAAATATATTAGTTGGTGCTGCGGTCAAAACACGTACCGAATGAATTTTCATAGACTTTTTATTATCACAAATATTTCAAATAAAAATAAAGCTAAAAATTTAAAATGTCTTTATATTGTTTTAACTTTAATAGAGTAGATTTTTGACGAAATAGACTAAATATTAGCTTGAGCTATGTACTTAAAATTAAATTCAGTAGTTTTGGTTTGATGCGATTCCAAACAAACATAATAGAATGTTTTTTTTATTATATATTTTCAGCCGTCCGAACTATGTTTTGCAAACATATTCAGTGTACAGACACGAGACACTATCATTTACTATGAGTGTGGAAAGCGTGTTTTTTTTAAAGTCCCAATTATCTTGCGGGTTTGTAATCTGGATTGCCACCCAGGGTTGATTGGTGGAGAATGCCATCAGACATTAAGTGTGCCCTATTGTATCTTTCATCATCATCAGACAGACAACCATTTATGTAGTTACATTTCGTAATCCCATCATGACTATAAAAGGCATAGTTGTTGGAATTTAGCTGATAAGTAAAGTATAAAGTTCACAGTATAGGGTAAACGGATTCAAGGATCCCTCGTTGGACTTTGCTCGAAACGCAATGCAACGCACTTTGTATCTTCCAATAACATTTCAAATAATGTAAAGGAACAGATGGAGCGTATTTTATTTTATACTTATTATTTCGTTTATATCAAAATAATAAATAAATAATATTTTTTCTTTGTTTTCATATCTTGTTGCTTGACTATTGTATACTTGAGATAAATAGAAATAAAATGTATTTTGTAAACGCTTATAGGTCATTTAATAGTATTTCAGTTACAGTATTGTTTCTTACGCTAAATAAAGTAGGTACCTATTTAGCGTAAGAAACAATACTGTAACTGTCTTATAAATTATAAGAAATAGTATTATTGTATACGTTATAACTTATAATCTATACAATTATATTATATTGTAGACCTATAATGTTTAAACTGTACATTATATGTAATACATCTAGTATTACATTCATATATACATTAGTCATGCTAATAATTAAAATTTTACTATTCTCTTCTTTCACATACATCATATATTCATTCATCCAAAAACCTTTAAAACCAAATATATTTTCTGTGACGCCAATCTGCTTCAAACTAACCAAATTTCGCATGTAACTTCACATAACGCTGACAATTGCAACACTCACATAATAATCTAAGTTACGATTCATCAACATTATGTAATCTCCTGTCCCACATCTTACTCTCAACTTATCATCAAACGTAATTTATTGAGAACAAATTACTAGTTAACAATAAGTAGCAAACTTGGTTGTTAGTTTGGTTGCGTGCTTGCATGCCTTCCACCGTAATTGCTTGATTGCCATAAATTGACTGAACGTAAATATTTTGTTCATCAGATTACGATTACAAAACATTTGTCTT
>DWNE01002118.1:0-19732 GCA_018249875.1 Cecropterus toxeus | reverse complement strand
AAATCAGAGACAATACATATTTTCTTTTTTGACGCTTGAAACGTTTTTGCGCGTGCCGTGGATTCCAGGCGTAGACACTAGCGTAAATCTATTATATACTAATATTTTGATGAATGAAGATGAATAGTTTGTTTGTTTGGTTGAAAGCGCTAATCTCAGAGACTACTGGTTTGAGTTGAAAAAATATTTTTGTGTTGAATAGTGAATTTATCGAGGAAGGCTTTAAGCTATAAAACATATGCTACGTTAGTTGGTTTGTTTTTTCTATGTGAGCTTCGGATGAAACCGCTGGGAACAGCTAGTTATAAACGAAAAACAAACAAAAATATATTTTTTTATGGTTGCTCCGGCAGTTTATTTAGTTTTGTTTTAAGTTAGTAATAGTAGTAATTAAGTAGTTAGAAAGTCATTAATGTCCTCCACAGGATGACTCAGGCGGCCCAGTTCTCAAAACAGACCAGACTAACGCACGCTTGTACATCGTGGGCATCATCAGCTACGGCAGATTCTGTGCGTCAAGGGGTTGGCCTGGCGTCAATACCCGGGTCACTTCCTTCCTGAAGTTCATTACGACTAACGCGCCCTATGACTACTGCAAAATATAACTAGCTGCGATAACAATTTTGCCTTAACCGGAGAGCCACAAAATGTTCGCTTTAAATTAAAAACAAATGTATGTGGCCGATCTTACAACGCCACGAGATTTCGCTGCTTTTATGGCCTCGTAAGATCAGACACATATATTTAAACGCTCAACGTTAACGCTTGCGGCGCGAAGCAAATGTGTCGTAACGCTTGATAAGGACCTTTTAGCGGATTTATGTCCGTGTACTAATCTGGCCTGCATGCATTTCACTCGTATACTGTCGTTTCATCCTTCCTATCATGTAAGTCACGCGAAAAGACTGCAGCGCGCCGCAGAAAGACTGCAAGACTTCATGCGAACGCAGAGAGGCTGCAACGGTTTAATTTACGCGTGCGTGCTGGACGCAGAGACTCTAGCGCAGAGGTTTCCAAACTATTTTTTCTTGTAGATTCCTTTAATTTTTTTCTGGTTTCAGTGGACCTTCACCTTGCTACATTTATATCACATTCCTATATTTCTAATTTTTATTTACGCCTACGTTCACCCTGATCGAGTCTCCCATGGACGCCAGGGGCTCCATCTGGACCACTTTGGGAATCACTGCTCTAGCGGTTTAATACACGCGTGAGGGATACGGAGATATTGCAGCGGTTCTATTCATGCGTGCGGGATGCGGAGAGATTGCAGCGGTTTTTTTCATGTGTGCAGGATGCGGGCGAGACACGTACCCGGACATAAACCCTCGTGACAAGAAAATGAGTCGAAATAAGTAATATATAATGTTTCAATGATGATTGTGAATCAAAATTGTGTTTCTAATTGTCTCTCGTTTGTTTAATAAAGTTATAGTTTATTTAGCTACATTGTTAACTTCTGTAAATCTATACTAATGTTATAAGGCAGTAGAGTATGTTTGGTTGAACGCGCTAATCTCAGGAACGACTGGTTCGAATTGAAAAATTATTTGTGTTGAATAGTAAATTTATTGTGGTAGGCTTTCGGCTGTATAACATCACGCTATGTTTGTTTATTTTTGAATACAATGTACTCTAATTAACGCGGGTGAAACTGCGTGGCACAGCTAGTAATAAAGGATGTCGTGAATAAAATGATCGCCTAATCTCTGAAACTGTTTAATTTCAAGCCAGTATGAAAAATAAATAGATACTTAAATAGAAAATAAGATTTCTTTTTACCTTCTCGACTATGTTAATTTATTAAGTGCCTCTGCCCTAATTTCCCCTTATGACCTATGGACTAGACGAATTTAGTATTTTTTTTTATTTTTGGTCCTGTTACCTATTTACTCGAGTTAATCTAAAGAATTTTAGGTATTAAATAGTGGAGGTAAAACTAGAACAGCAAGAATTTTGAAAGCGTAAATACATTGTCATTTTCGTTCAATGTAACTCTGCGTAAAATAAAAAGGACCTATTTCGAAATTCGCATCTTGTAGAAAAAGCAATATCGTTTTCATATAGAGTAGCGTATAACAGAGACGAAACTATTATGTTTGTCCTTTTCTAGCATACATTGTCACTTTAATTTCCAAATTAATTTGCCACAGACGATAGGTACACTACTTAGTCTACAAACTTTATTAGAAGTAGATAGTTATTTAACTCAATTTACTGATATTTTGAATTAGGTCTCTTTTGTTCTCAGTAGGATAGTACAAGTACAGTATGCGATGTCTACATTAGTACCGTTGTAAAGTTTACCTGATTACCTGAGCTCTGACATTAGTGTCGTCAGCCCTCCCAGCCAGGGGTCGCTCCGCTCAATCTAATTTCCTCCCGAAAGATGGCGGTGTTCCGTCCGCGCCGGTCTTATTGATTTTACTGACTAACACATTTCATTTGCGCCACCATCCCTAACCCTCCGTCATTCTTATTTCGTAACTCGCATAGTACTAAATACACCAATTTAGCTTTGTTTTAAATTAAACAACAACGCATTATCAAGGAAATGTAGACATTAATTCAAGTGATATAAGTTTGCTGTTAGTCGGCGAAAATGCGACCCGATTTTCATATGCGGTGTTTTATTTTGCGTCCGTTGTAGTGTAATTGATGTCAGCAATGGAAGTGGACACAGTAATCGTTCTGAGAATAGGGAGGTAGTTCTGAAGATGCCGAAAAGAATAGCATTCCACGTAGTTTACGCAACAAGTAAGTATGAAAGTTTTCGTTTATTTTTTCTTCAGATTTTGTTACTTATAACGAAATTGAATGTAGCTCTCTTTAATTTTTCTCACTTCATATTAAATTTGTTATCTGTTCAATTGTGTCATACGTTAAATAAATATTCGAATGTTAAGACCATCTAAATAACAAAATAATATGCGAAAATAAAAATTATAATATTTTAAAAAGTGGTGAATTCTTTCATGCGTAATGAATAATAATGTAATCATTCCAATGAGTGGATAGGTATTCATTCCAAGACCTGATTATATTATTAAGTTTAAGATTGATGGTCAGAGTCTTTGTGATCCAAAGACTTATATTTAATAAATCGATATATCTCTCATTATTTATTTATCAATGTCAAAGTAAGTACGAGTAATAGAAGGCAATTTTGTGATCATTTTATTAATATTTACTTGGTACACAAATAGTTAACAAGAACACATTATTATTAACATTCGATCAAAATCTCATAGGTACATGCCATGGACAATTTTTTATATACATATCTGAAGGATATTAAGTATTAAATGGATTGTCTATGTTTTCCTGACGTGTCTTCCTTTGTTATTCAGATTATCTAATTTTATTAATGTTATACGTTTTTTAAAACTACATCCCTATAATTTCTTGGTAAAAAATGTCGTTAAGCTTTATAGAAGGTTTTACTATAACATTTTGCTTGCCCATAAACGTGGCGCCGGGGTACACAAATTGAGTTGCGAAGTTCTTTCTATATTACCCACGTTATATAATATAACTATTGCTGATTTTGCCGCCCCTGATCCGTGTCGCCCCGGCTCCTATGCGTTTTGCCTGCGTCAGCATTTCCGTAACTATTTCATAGCACCAATGTCGCGCTGCTGAATCTCTTAAGAACATACCTTCATTCAATAGGAATTTCTTTTCTGCGATTGGAACCTTATTTGTATATAGACAGAGCAAAAAAATGCAAAACGTCGTTTCAGCGCGGATCCGCGTTCCGGCAGTTTAAGAGTTCAGCGCGGATCCATGTTCCGGCATACGAAAGGTTAAAGGGTTTGGTATAGCAGACGACTATTAGAAAAGCTATATTATTAGCTTATTAGCTACTATTTTCTATTGATATAAAAAAACATACATAATAACAAAATTGGTACACAGAAAGTTTATGACCTGCATTAACTGATAGGATATTTTTATCATGGTACATGACCTATAAAATTTAATTATCAATGCTTTATGGTCAAGGAAAACATCGTGAGAAAACCTGCACATCTGAGAGTTCACTAAAAGAAGAGTTCTCAAAGATGTGTAAAGTCTACAAATTCGCACTTGGCTAGCGCGGTGGACTATGGCCTAAAGCTCTCTCATTCTAAGATAAGACCCGCCCAGCAGTGGGACAATAATGGGTTGACGACATGACCTACGCGGGTGGAGCGGCGGGAAAAAGCTCGAAGTAATATATACGTAAAACTAAGGACAAAAGCTATAAAGTATGGTCAAATAAAAAAGCTTTATACAAATGTTCCAATATTCAATGTAACAAAACCATGAAATATATTACAGCGTGGCAGTCTGTCGGCACACTGCCATGTAATATTTAATGAGCCAACCAATTAATCGATCGTGTATGCGAATATGAAACAAGGAGAATAAAGTATTCGTGGAATAGTGCTATTTGATACACTATATGATATATGGCAATTGATTTTAAGCAAGTATAAAAGGTTCGGCGCCCACGGTACTTGTCTGACATGTTTAGAGACCGTAATAGAACCCTTTGTTTTCGACTTCGACGACACTAACGACTTTTCTAATCCTGCCTAGTAATACTCTTTTGTGTTCGCGTTTAAAGGGCATGGTAAGGGCGACGCACTAATCCAAGTCGAAGGATGAAGTTCCATCCACACCATCTGGACTAATGGCGTTCCTCTACGGTTCGGTTTGCACGTTCGTTTTTGCCACGGACGTGTAAGATGTGGAATGAGCTTCCGCCTGAGGTATTCCTGGTGCGCTATGACATGGAGCTCTTCAAAAAATATGTGAAAAGAGTTCTCCTTCAAAGCCAGCGATGCATTGGTGACTCCCCTGGTGTTGCAAATGTCCATAGGCGTCAGGTAGCCCGTCTGCCTTATCGTTAAGTTTAGGTATAAAAAAGTCGTTTCAACTTAGATCCCAGGGGTACAAATGCATCTATGGTCGACCTCTGCTATAAATTCAATCTTATCTGGGGTTGGTTAGTAGGTGGACTACATGCTTACGTTTGCTTTTTTTATAAGACTGAAATAGCAAACGAAAAAGCAGGTGGACACCTGATGGTAAGTGGTTACTGCCACCCATGGACATCTGTAAGCAACTTCATATAGAAAAGGAATCCTACACTATTCTACACTATTCGATTCTAGTCAATCGCAGATACGTTACTACTTCCGAGGGTTAAAATGTTTGCCTCATATACATATAAGTAAGCCGGCACCCTTCCACTGAAACGCAAGAATTGCTTCAAGGTAGAAACAGGGGTGGCAGTGGTACTTCCTAGGTCGAACTACATTGGTTCTACCACCTGGTTAACAAAATTTTCTACTACTTCTGTGTAAAAAAGAGGTGTAAACAATATTTGGCACTACTGATGGATATGGAAATGTGGGTTTGAACGCAAAACCTCGTAACAAAGGGGATTTTAAGATAAAAACCTCGTTATGACTACGTAGTGAATAAATAGACACTTAACTCTTCACGTTTGGATGACCCCAATAGATGAATAATTGGAGATGTCTACGACATTAGCAGAATAGTGTTATTCTAGGCCGACGGAACAATTTTGGCAAATATCTACTTCACGATTAAGTATCATTTGCTATGAAAGACATTCGTTTTTAGGTCAAGAAATACATTACCCCAGAGTCCTCACATTTATCATTTTCGTGGCGTCTTTACAATTTTCTTTAGAAATTTTCGAATTTATTTTGAAACTCCTGAATATTTTGGGGCTCGTTATCTGACATTACCTTTTCAAAAGATACTTTACAGCTTTTTTAGCAGACTTCATTAATATTTGTTGTATTTGTAGAAGCATTTTTACTAGCTGCTAACAGCAAAAGGCTAATCTCAAAAACAAAGTCACATATTTCCAAAGTCTTAAATTTGCCTTCCAAGTAACCTCAGGCATGCAGAGGATCTATGATCGATAGTTGGTAACTTTGATAACTACAGTAACCGTCTTTTTTCTTTTTAATATGTTAGGGGTACTCACGATATGCGGTTATTTTATTCCTTTTTGACGATATTTCGACCCAGTTAAATAGATCGTGGTCATCGTGACCACGATCATTTCGCTATAATATTAGCCAAAAATCATATATTCCGTAGAACGTGTCTTTACACAAATTTTGCTGCGCCAGTGCGATTTGAAAGATTCCGACACCCTTAAGCACACGTCTTTTTACAGAACTGTCAAGCATGTAGCGGTCTTCACAAATGACCTTTATCGTTAAAGAAAAATCCAACTAACTGAACTATTTTATAAAATATCGCAGTCTCTACATCTAATGCAAGGCATTAACATTATACCGTGTTCTATAAAACCTCTGCAATCAATCAACATAGCGTCTCTATAAACTGTACTCTTTATATCGAGGTATACAGTCTACAATCGACCGTAAATAAATAACGCCCCACCCCATAAAATGAAGGGAACCGCAGTGCACTTGCATTATGAAACACTGCAGTCGGCTTACCTGTTCAGAACTTTCAAAGCTGTAGATGCAATTATACGTTTCATTCCTTTGAAGCTTTGAAATGAGTTTTATACCCGTGTTTCAGCCCTCGTTTAAGCATCGCCATCATAATTAGTTTACAGTTTTTGCTTTCAGTTTTTTATGCACAGACCTATTTTGAACCGAGATCGCAAGGGAAAGAGGTTATTCATCAATTGTCATGTTTATTTATATATAAGGTTTAACTCTTCAGTTCTTCACGGTCCACATTTTCGAAGTTTTTTGTAAAGGATTGAAGTAGTATACCGACGACCAGTATGCAGTCGATCTGATTGTAATTGGAACAGGGGAACTATCTGAAGTTTATAAACCGAAACTCACTATACCAAGTAATAATATTGAGTCAGATTAATGAAAAAATATTCCCACACCACACTGCCTTATTCCAAATAAAAATCTATATAGTCTATATCACTATATAAACTGAAACATAAAACTTAAAAAAAAGATAAAAAAAAGAAAAAAAAAAACGATTCTAATGATATGTTATATATCACAATCCGTTAAATTATTAGGTTGTAGCGCGTGCCAAAAATATGGAAATACAAACGCTCGATAAACATTACCATCTTTCTGACTCAGTCGGGTAAAAAAAAAATTGTACAAAATTGTACTTAACCATAATATGTAGATAAGTAGACATAAGTAGAAACAGATTATTATAGAGACTGATTCCCATGTAGGAATGTGAAAAAATAATCGATTAAATAATCGATTTTTTCACATTAAATTGATTATTTCTTTAGAATCGATTTTCATTAAGATTTTGACCACAAATAATCGATTTCATGTCAATCGATATTTTATTTCACACTATACTCTCGATTTTTTTTCGTAGCTTTGAATTACTAAAAAGATGATTTATTTCGTATTATATGTTCGATATTTTATCACCAGCTCTATGATACAATTACTTGCCATGCCGTCTATGCCAACTAATTGTGGTGTTTTGCATGAAAAATGTAAACTAAATGACAAAAGTATTTGGAGGGCTAACTTTATAATAAAATACAATAAACAATATTTAAAAAAAATGTAAAAACATTTTTGGAAAATCGATTGTATCATTAAAAAATAAAATCGTTTTTTCCCCAGCCAAGTTACATCCCTATTTCCATGTTGGTAACTATTTGTACTTCAGGACATCCAGACTATAGTGTAGTAGGTACTCGTGCCTACTCAAATACAGTAATTCACTATTCCAATTTATATTCGCTTACTCAAATTTAATCTCATTTGGAGAGAGCTGGAGTCGAGAAGTCGTTGATGACGCAAAATTTAATAACAGGCTTGAGTGGGATTAAGTGAAAAGCGGCAATATTATTTGTAGGTATACTTTATACTTCCATTTTCGTACGTATGCAATTAAGAGTGTGTTTGTTAGTCTTTCAGCCACAAACTACTGCCCAGATTCGCAGAAATTTGGCTCACAGATACTTTATGATCTAGATAAACATAATAGGATACTATACTATACTAGGATAGCATATAGGATTACCGTGGTAAATATGATTTAGATGTGGGGGTTGCAGGAATTAGCTAGTAATTAATATGTACTTATTTATGAGGACTGAGGGTATCGAAGAATTTATTGATTAGGAGCCATTGATAAATGACGTCACACGAATTTCTTGACTTTCTTACCCCTCCCCCCGTCCAAGTCACATTTGTAAAACCTCCCCTCTCCCTTATTTTGCAATCTAAGTCATTTTTTTAAATTAAAACAGCAGTTCCGCAATTATATTTACTTACATTTAAATTATCATGCAATAAAAATAGAATAAAAAGGTGACCTGTCACTGACAAACTGAGAATGGAGCACAGTCAAAACTACGCGTTCGATGTACCAAAGTATACTAATGTCATATTTTTGTAAAACAAATTTCGCGTTTTAATGCTCACATAAATACATATTTTGAAAAGTGACGTCACAAAATTTAGTTCCCCTCCCTACCCCTTGTCAATAATGTCACACTTCATCGACCTCGCTCTCCCCCTATACGTGTGACGTAATTTATGAATGACCCTTAGGTATTCGTATGAGATTTTAATATGTAGCAGGTACATACGATACGCAGCTTTAATTCTTTTACAGCCGATATTCCGAGGAATTGTAATAGATAATATTTTCAGATGGTTCCCTTTTTCTCTTATAAAGTATAGCCTATAATAAGAGATAATATAGGATTACAGTGGTAAAATATTTTTTCAAATTGATCCAGTTTCGGAGCCTATTCAATTCAAAGAAACAAACACTCAAATATTTCCTCTTTATAATATTAGTGTAGAAAACCAGCCAACAATCAGTTTTTTCTGCGCCTATAGATATTTCACATCATAAAAGTTTTCAACGCTTTGTGAAGTCTACTAATCTGCACACGGCCGTCTATATTTTTTTGCCGCTTTCCAGGTGAAGACAGCTCGTACCCAGCATGTGAGTTGAACGCGCAAGGCCCGGCGGCGCGGGGCTGGCGCAGCACGGGCGCTCCGCCCCACGAGCTGCTACTCCGCCTCGCTTGCGTCACCAGTCTGCACAAACTTCAGCTGTTAGCTCACCACCAGCTTATCCGTGAGTTTTATCGACGATCCATCTGTTGAAAAACTAACTTTGAGAGAAAAACCACCGTCTCTAACTAGAAAAGAACTGAAGTTATTTAAACAGTTGAAAAGATTTTAAGAACTCTCGATCACGTTACCTTAAAACAACAAGAAAATGAAAATCAGTTTATCCATTTAAAGGTACGAGGCTTCCAAAAGATACGTAAATACCTACAGTCGTTAAAGCATAATATTATTGTATATTCCTATAATTATATTTTTGATAAAAATAAGAGCCGACTGACGCAACGCTCTCTACATTGAGAGGAAACACAAATGGCCTACGTATTTATTATCAGGGACGTTTTACTTATATGATATTAATAATAGTAATTTCCCAGCGGCTTGCGTCGAAGTGCTGGTATCTGGCGGGCTGGTGTCGGAGGGCGCGGCCACGCCCTGCGGCGCTACGTACACCAGCGTCGGGCGCGTCACCCTCGCCAGACCAGCCCCACAGGCTCGGACCAGAGAACTGAGGTACCACAGAATTTGGAATATTTTCCAATTACTTCTATTTAGATGTCTTTACGTCCGTCTTTTTCTTTCAGATTCAGTTTGTTCATCCACTGCTGGGCGAAAATTCTTCCAGATATTATTTTTTTATGTAGACCGCTCCTTCTCATCGGGTGATGAACCGGTTGACTCCTATGTTTCTTCCTTATTCATATTTTATGTTTTTTCCTTATTTATCTTCCTTATGTTTTTTCCTCCCTTGGCCTTCAGTCGAAGACTTTTTGCCTCTATTTTCCGAAATGTATCCGGTAGAAAAGCAATGAGCCGGCGATAGCTATTAGCGGTGCGTTTTGGTTTAGGCCCTAAACTTTCGGGTATTATATAAAACAATTACTTCTTTAGATCGGCTGCCCTCCCGGAACCTACCATTGCTAGATTCGTGAAGCTTAAAATATCCGGCCCTCATCCACCTGCAAAAGAAGATGACCAGGTACATTTTGTTGCATAGATTAGGTAATTTAATTGATTTAATATGTGTCTTTGTAATTTTTCGTAAACATATATATTAAGAACATAAACAAATATAATTCTACAAAAGAAGGGTCTCTTTCGAACATGAGGATTTATTTGACAATATATTTACTACATTAAGAATATTGTTGCAAGATCACAAGGATTTAAAAACCTGCTGCAACCGTTTTTCTTTGCAACTGTTATTGTAGTACGTATAGCGACGTATCTATTATTGTTTTTAGACAGAACCTGTGCTCTTTTTAAAATTGCATACAATCATGTCCATGGGTCCATGTACCATCAGGTGGACTACATGTTCGCTGCTACTTTCATCTTTTAAAAACTAGGGGAGATAACCTCTATTTCGCTCTGCTTATGTCTTCATTCGTTCCAGGTTGCCCTTATGGCGGTAAATGTGCTTGGAGATGAAATCGAAGATGAAGACAAGTGTTCCCCAACAGTGTTGAAGAACGAGCCATGCTACTCTCCGTATGATGATCTGGCATTCGTCATGTATGTAGACAATGAGATCGCTGATCTGGTGAGGAACTTGGACGAGAAGAAGAAGGCTGCTGTGGCTGGTGAGTTTATAAGTACAAAGACCATACAGTACTGCTTGGATAGTATCGTGGATGTTGGTTTCACGAGGTGGTAGAACAAATGTAGTTCCACCAGGAAAGTACCACCAACACACCTATTTCTAACGTGAAGCAGTTCATGTGTTTCGGTAGAAGAGTGTTGTTGATGTTGCTGGCTCACTTATATAAGAGGCGACCATCTTAGTTCTCGGGGTTAGCAACGCATCTGTAACTGACTTGTTCTATATGAAGTTGCTTACAGATGTTCATGATAGGCAGTAACCACTTACCATCAGGTGCTACTTCATTATTATAAAAAAAGTTAGGAAATAACACTAATTGACATTTTAATTAGAATAGAAATAGAAGTTGCCACAAAAATATAAGATGATATGAATGTTTTATTTTCCAATAAAATGAAAATGAGTAAATTATGATCATGCAAGCCTTCGAATGCTAATATAAGGATACTCCAAAAAGGAATACTAGATAGACAAAAATCGCGAATAAAAGTTGTTCTCAAAACAATATAATCCAACATGAACTTGTTTTACTTTTTTCAACAGATGAACGCTTCGAATACGCCCGTCGTTTAAAATCAGCCGGATCAGCACTAGCAGCTGCTGGCATCAGGATCGGAAGGTGGAGACTGCGGAAAAGAACAGCTGCAGCGAGAGACGATTTCGAGTTGGCGAGACGGATGAGAGACAGGATCGCTGATGCCCTCGCTGGTGTTAAAGAAGACCCGCAACTTTGTCGTCTGTTTGAAGATCAAGGGGTATGTTATAGTAGAATGTAAGATATTCACAGATATATTGGTATAAATTCAATTATCAAATTTTTTGAAAGCGAATACTTGCTATATTGTATAATATATCATTCAACTTAAGAAAAAAATCATATAATGAAAAGAAAATTTATAAGTCATAAGGTTAGGTATTTTAGTTAATAGAAATATTTCTCTCTCTTTCTCTCTCCATTCTCTTCGCCTTTATTTATACATATTTTTCTGAAATAATAATATTGTTTCTGGAATCGACTAATTGATACGAGATTACAATGTAGCATACATTGACTAAAGTTGATTTCTTAAGTTAAACGTTCTTTAAATGTTTCACATTTTGGTCCTTCCAGCCGGATTCTCGCAACGACTCATCAATGCCCCAAGCCTACGATTTCTCGCACCATCTATCCCCATCAGTAGCCGCCGGCTCCATGAGCCTGGATATACCGTCCCCTGTTCCACCCATAGAACACCATCTAGAACCCGATGAACAAGACTTCAATGGAGTCGAATATGAAGAAGTCGGTAACATACCTACGGTAAGCCGTCATGTGTGCCTGTAGTGTAGTTTTGAATATAACAATGAATTAACAAGTAAAACTAGTGTTGTTCCACCACACCTATTTCTTGAGTGAAGGAGTTCTTGCGTTTCATTGGAAGGGTGTCATTGCCGAATAACTAATATACGAGGCGACCATCTTAGTTTTTGGGTGTAGGAATGTATCGAACGAGTTCAGAGCCCCTGTTCTATATGAAGTTTCTTACAGATGTCCATGGGCGAAAGTTACCATTTACCATCAGGTGAACTACATGCTAGTTTGCTACTTAAATGTGTTAAAAAAATACATGATTAATTTTGATTTATCTCCTATTTTTTAGTCACCCGTCCATACAGTTCAAGAAGAGATTCAACTTGAACCACAACAAACACAAACCATCCAACCAATCCAGCAACCGATCCAGCCAATCCAGCAACCGATCCAAGCAATCCAACAGCACATACAACCCATCCAACAAATTACTCAAGAAGAGAAAATAGACGCACAAAAGAAAGAAGAAGAGGAACTGAGGAAGGAAACGGATAGTCCTCGTAGAAGTATTACTCCAAATGCCGCAAATGGTAAACATAAAACATTAAATTAATTATAAAAAAAGCTTATACTAACAATAGTACATGCTAATTTATAGGAGATTAGTTGCAGTATTGCAATGATAAACCAATGATGGCAAATAAATAATGCGATAAAAACAATTCTAAACTAGGTAGAAGTAGAAGTAGAAGTGGTCACAGAAAGGATAGTTTTCGCATAAGAAATATATGAGTACTTATTTATTTTTAAACAAATATAAGAACTATTGAAATCTGAAGTAGTATACCGTAATGTAGAACTACTGACATCAGATGTTTCGCAGGTGGTACGTTAGTCAGGAGAAGAAATAAAAGCGCTGGTCCAAGGTCCACATTTGAAGCTTATGAAGAACGATTGTTGCCTGCTCTGAGACAGTAAGTATCTATCATTATAGCTCACGATAGCTCTATCTTTTTACGAGAAAATCTTTAAATAGAGCCTTGTAGTTGCTTGGTATACCATATTTTATCTTTTATATTTTCTTTGTTGCATACTCCTCGAAACTAATGAATATTTAGCTGAATGATAAAGTAATTCTGTATTTGACTACTTTATTACACTGTAGTCTGTATATTGCATTGCATCTTTTCTTTTTTGTATCTCAGTTCCCACACTAACGAGTATCTCCGGGAAGCTCGAGAGGAAGAATGCAGCGGAGGTAGTGCGTCTTCTCATCCTCGAACGGTGCATAAGCTGAACGAACGCGAGAGGAAACAAGCTGCCTTACCGATACTCATCTTTGGTTATCCATTGGTAAGATAAGCCATTGTAATTTGAATTCGTTTTTTACACTTTGTTGCTGTGTGATTTCATTTTGGCGAATTTCATCATTATATTATTCCAAAACCTGTGTATGATGATATTTTCTTGCTAATTTGGACCAACAACCTCTAAAATGTGTCACAGTTAGTTACGATATTCATAATAGATGCCCTGATTAATTTTAGTGGATTTCGTTTTTAGAAGGTTAAAGTAGCAATCGAGGTTGCAGTTCACCTGATGCTAGTCACTGCCGTCTATGGCAATATGTAAGTAACTTCATATACTCGTAGAACAGAAATTTTATCTGAAGTCAGTTACAAATGCGTTGCTTCTCCCGAAGACTAAGATGTGCTTGCTGCCAAATGACTAGGAGCTATGAATGTGAGCGTGCTACCTCACCCATTCATCAAAGCGTAAAACCACTTTACGTTACAAATTGATGTAGTGGTGGTGTACCTACCATCTTGTTTGATTATATTCGGCCTTAGTAATAAAACTTGATTCAAACATATATCTAATTCATACAACGCATATCTTATATTCTTTTGTCTGTTTCTCTAGGTAGAGAAGTTCTACTCCAAAAACTACCTCGATAAGGAAGAGGGCTTAGCCCGCCTCCGCTCAGAACTGACGAGTCCATCGAATGGCAGCACCAAGACATCACCCAATAAGACCGCGAGAGCTGCTGCTACGCTGTTGCAACGCACCCTCAGGGACAAGGTCTTCTCGGTGTACAGCCAGGCTAATGAGGTCGTGCGCGTGCTTTTTAAGGACTTCGTGCCTGATAGGTATTGGTTCATCAGTAGCTTAACACAAATATAATACACTAGTTGTGCCACACGGTTTTACCCGCGTTTATTAGAGAAAAAAAATAACATTTTTTCCCATTTTTGCAACATTTTTCGTTGCTGCTATTAGTCATATCGTGAAGTTATACAGCCTTAAGCCCGCCTCGATAAATTTACTACTCAACACAAAAATATTATTTCAATTCGAACCAGTAGTTCCTGTGATAAGCGCGTTCAACCAAACAAACTCTACTGCTTTATAATATAAGTATAGCTAAGTATAGAAGTATAGATAAGTAATAAGTATATAAGTAATCGTAATAACAAATTTCAAATAAGATTAGAGTCCTACAACTAGTAGTCACTACCCATTAAGACTAAATTCGGTATCTGCTTCATCGCACCCTTGAAACCAGAACACATCAGCGCTAACCATTGTTTAATTATCACACTAATATTATAAAGGCGAAAGTTTTTGAGTGTGTATGTTTGTTACTTCTTCACGACTGAACGGCTGGAGTGATTTTAATAAAATTTGGTATGAAGTTAATTGACACCCTGGATTAATACTTAGGCTACATTTTACTGCAGGAATATATCTGATTCCCATGGGAAAATCAATTAGAATGACTCGTGGATAATGTATGGGGAACTTTGTACATAACTTTTTAAGTAGACATGTGAATAGTTATTATTTTTACTTTTTACACAACTTAATTTCCCTACTAAACCGCGGTTAACACCGCGGGGCACAACTAGTGTTTAATAAGACAGAAAGAGTGGTTAACTCCGCAGTTGCCCCGTGAAGAATTCTACTTAAACATGTTAAGAAGACAAGGTGTGGCAAAGATGACTTTATTCCAACTCACTTTGAAAATGTAACACAAAATATGTTCCAGGGTGTGTGCAGCAGAAGTAGGGCGGTGTGTGGAGCGGCTATTGCCGGAACTGCTGCGCGCGTGTGGAGACCCAGCGCCCCGCGTGCACTCCACCGCACAACACACTGTGCTCACCGTTGCCGACTGTCCTCATGTCAGGTTGGTAATCAGCGCTATTGCTATTGCCTCTATTGATCATCGTCGTAAATATAAATAACGTCCTTGATTTGTTGGACACGGTATTAGTAACTGCATCGTTCTTTTTATAGACTTGAAAAACAAAAATTTAAACTTAGGTTTGGTTTGCCGAAATTGATGATTTCGCTGCAATATCAATTTAGTACGGCTTGCGAGGCGTAGTTGGGGGAGTTGGTGAATGGGTCATTGGTAACATATCTGGGGGAGCGGGCAGATTGCCCCTTTTGGCCATACTAATCTAACATACCAAACTAACAAGACGAATACACAAACACCTAGGTCAAGAACATAATCTTAATTCTTCATTTAGATATCTGTCTGGCCGGGGATCGAACCAGGAACCCACTGCGTGTCAGACCGGTATGGTGACCGCTCGGCCATGCAGGTCGTCTTTTCGGTTGAGATTAATAAATTTGAATTTTCCAGATCCCTACACATAATACCCCAACAATTGGTCCGGCCAGTGGCAGCATCCATGCATCCCCGGCTCGCGCTCAGTCGTCTTCAAATGCTGGAACAATTGATCCTCAGTCACGGAATATCTACTGACAAAAACAGGTACTTTATTGTAGTTTAGATCTTTCGTTTTAACTTTAGACGATACTGATGAATTATCGTGTAAGGCGTCAGGCACAATGACATCTGGAAAGTTTGTAAGGCTCTTCAAAGGTTACATATAGAGAAGACTATAGAAGAATGGTGCCAACATGGTGTTATATTGATAACTGGATAACGTCCTAATTTCAATAAACATACATGCCTCCTACCGAATGCCAGTCTAATTTATCCAAACAAATGCGTTTCTTCACATTTTACTGGAAAGTCAAGACTAGATTCCAAAAATTGACATAGCAAAACGACAATAACTTGAAACCAATTCGAAAGATCCTAATCAAAAATCCTCCTCCCTAGCGGTCTGACCGTTCGTCGCTTAGCGGAATGTGGAGCAGCAGGGGCGCAGCACGCAGCCGGGTCGGTACGGGCGGCCGCGGAACGAATACTGCTTGCTGCTTACGCCCGTTCCCCTCGTGTGGTGCGCGCCCAGCTACCCCCAGACGACGCCGTCACCAGGCGGAACCTTATCTACCGGCATCTGTTCCAGCAGTTCGATAGGATTGATATGCAGGTTAGTATAATATACACATAACATACTGCTAGTTTTAAATGATAAAATATCCTGAGGAGATTTTTGGAGTAATGTTAGGTTGAAGCACAATTTGCAAGGAAATATTTAAAGCTATATAAGATTAAATAAAGTATTTTATGAAGTAGGAAATGTATATATTATTAAATAATGATATTTGAGCTACATTATACACAACAATTATACAATGTTAATAGATTAAAATAATAATTTAATACTTGCTTGTTTTTCAAACAAATTATTTTAATTCTACTTTTACTTGAACAATTACTTTTGTTTTATAGAAAATGCTAAACCAAGCACCAACAGAAGAACAACTTCTCAATGGCGCTGATCAATCAATGGCCGATTCCACCCACGAAGCTAGCACCACCCAATCGACTCGCAGTGGCACTACCGTCAGTGGAATGACCACTTCTCTAGGCATGACGTCATCTCTTGGAGCAACATCGTCTTATAGCCTAAAATCGAGTGCTAGCGGTGCAACTCTAGCACCTTCCAGCTTAAGTGGAAGCTTCACGACGTCCAGGACAAAGAGTAGCCTGAAGAAGTCTCCTACGAAAAAATATACTCCTAGTAAAACCACGAAGGATTTCTCCAATTATCCTGGATATAACAAATTGAGACTTGATAGTGCTGTTAGTCCGAAGCATTCTCCAAGATCTTCAGTTGCGGGAAATGAGAAGGTAATATTACCCTTATCAAATATTATTAATAAATTTAGAAAGCTGTAGAACTCTTTGTGGATTGATACGGAACTTTTGAACGGAGTCAGAACTGTTGAAGAGCGTTGTAAATATGAAGAAATACTTATGCGAGGCGTTGCAACTTATTCCTCAGCGGTAGAGATAGAGGTAACACATATATGTCCAATGCGAGACAGTGATCTTATATCAAGTGGATCACAGATGTCCATGGGTAGCATTGGCCATTAACCATCAGGTGGTCTACCTGTTTGTTTGCTTCTTCCTCATCTTTTTTATTCACTTTCATAATTACAAATTGCTTATTTTCTTATTTCTCTTCCCAGGTCTTAGATCTCTTTTTCTTCGAATAGGGATTCAAATTAATTAGAGAAAAATTTAAGACTGCTGTTGCTTCTTCTCTTATCGAAGATTGTTAATGATGAATTTACTTCCAGGTTCATTTCCAAGAAAGTAAAAACGACGAAGTTGTTTATCGCCGCACCAATCGGAATATGGAGAATCGTCATTCCATGATCCACTACGACCATGATCCATCTAAGCCTCAGTTAAAAGAACGCCCAGTCACCGTCTATGAACCCTTGCATTTGGACTACAGGGACTCCCCAACTCTTGGATCACCGAAAAATTCCAAGAACGATATCCGAAGTATGGATTCCTTGCCCATGGACTCTCCTCAACTGTCCAGAAATGACTTAAGGAGCGATTCGGATTGTAGGAGCTTAGACTCTCCAAAAGTTAAGGCTGATTACTTTAGGGAGAGCGCTTTGGAGTCTCCGAAGTTGGTTGCGGGGTTGAGGAACTTGCATCTGGATGAAAGCAGCCAGATGGATGAAAGTGGATATTATAGTCCTGGTAGGAAGTAGTTTCAATTTTAGATATACATAAGAAACATTGATATTCGGTTTAGATAAACACCTTTATTGGCTTAAGCCAAAGAGCAAGACCTACATAAGTTATTCCCTTTGAAATTGAATTGAAATGCCATCCGATATCTTCAGGTAACGCTCTTAAGATCAAATGGATAGTGTAAAATTTCATTAGCTTTACAAAATAGTATATTATCAACCTTGCCTCAATTGATTTTAGTTACTATATTTTTGGAATAAATCTTTAAATCGAATATTTCAGGGAGAAGACAGCAAGTGAATACCAACGATCAGCAGTTTGATAATTACGATGTGGGAGGTGTGGACGCCAGCAGTGAAACTACACCTGAACCAGTTTGCAAGTGAGCGATTATCATAAAGATTAGAATTGTATTTATTTATGTAGTAGATGTAGAATTAGTAGTTGTCTCAATTTTGATGGCAGTTATGTCTGATGTTAATCGCGGATGTCTACTTGCATTGAATCAAATGTAAGTTTATAATTAAAAATACAATTTTATATCAAGCTATATGGCGCGATAAGTAAAGTACTTACAATATAGTTAATAGAGATAAATAATAAATAAATAACGCTTTCTACACTCACAGTACCACACTAGGATTTTCTCCTGTGTCGTGGGTGCCATGGACACACAAAGACGAATACACAAACACCTAGACCCAGAACAGAAAACTAAATTCAACATTCAGATGTCTGTCTGGATATATAATTATTTCGTATTTTCTTATGTTTCGGATAGCTTCAGTGGTAGAAGCTGTATATTATACTATAATAGCTATTAAAAACAGGTGATTATTTGATTAAATTGTCAAATTGGTGAGTACCAACCAACTACTCATAATCGAAACCAAAACCGAACGTAAGCCCTTATAACTTCATCAGTTTTTATTTCGGATATCAAATACTTTCTGTAACGACCACAGATCTCTACAACCTTGGTGATAATCAGCAGTTGATAATAAAACACTACACTTAACAGCTTATCGTACGCTACATCGGCATATAAGCAGCTTTGTCTATAGTGCAGGGGGTGCGATGCTACTCCTGAGGACTATGATGATCGTTATAGGCATGGGTTTAAACCGATCCTGGCTAAAAGTTAAAATGTGGTAGAATTCTTTGTGGTACGCCTTCGGAAACAGCACCAACACACTTGCTGTACTAGTAACAGCAGTGTTATGCGCTACTGTATTCTGGTCTGGAAGGTGTGTTAAGGGAGACGAACTTATTCTAGGGATTCCAATATAGTCCTTATGGGTAGCAACGTATACGCGCGTATGCGCTATGGCTAACTTCAGGTAAGACTGATCCTACCTGGGGATTATTATAGATATCACTATGGATGGACTGCATACTTGTTTGCTACTCTCATATTATAAGAAAAAATCGGCCTAGTGCGAGTCGGACTCGCAGTTGAAGGGTTCCGTAGCATTATCTTTCACAAATCTTGAAGAGAAAATATAGTATGTTGTAAAAAATATAAATAAAGTTGAACAATGCCATCAAAAACATCCTATAAAAAAACCAAGGCCCCTACTTAAGGGGCCTTCTGTCTTATATTACGTAAGTTATTATCATATCAATATTATAAATCTTTTGCGTTTTAAATAAAAAGATCGACTTTTTTATTTTTGTAGGCAGTCTTCCTCTTTTTCTTTTCCGGTAGTACTTCTTGAGCTTCAGCTGCAGTTTTTTCTCAAAGCCCACTCCCTGTCTCTATGTGTTTTCTCGGAGGCTTTGATTTTACAATTTTTGACAAGTCTGAACGGTAAAAACTT
>DWNE01002117.1:0-19734 GCA_018249875.1 Cecropterus toxeus | reverse complement strand
GTAGTCATATATAGGAGTATTTATCAATGTTTTTAATGACACGATCCCTTTAGTACCAAAAAAATTACGTAAAATAACAAGTAAAATAACTTTTTCTTAATATATCTATCCTTTTGAAATTTATTATTTTAAAGTACCTAGTTCTCTCGACCCCCCAGGGGGTCACAACCCACAGCTAGAAAAACAGTTATAAAGCATTTATATATTTTGTAATATAGCAAACGTACATGCAGTCCACCTGATGGAGACCGCGGTATGGCGCTTTGACGCTTAAATGATAGCATTGCATGAATAATAACACTAATTTTTCAAAACCAAATTCTTTTTTTTCAAAGCCAAGTTCATTAAGCAATGCTTTTAGTATCAACGAAAAACACTAATAATTTAAATTAAAAGGTCATACCCATACTCATTGTCATAACTGGATTTAGTGTTAGACCACGTTGTCGTTTCTAAAATAATATGATAAGGATAAAACTGTATCTTTAATTAATTTAAAGATTAATATAATTAATGAATTTTGAATTGTGTGGTTATTCATGCAAAGTAGTCATATGTAATCAATGGATGGAAGACCAGGACCAGATGAAAGACTCGTGTGGTAAGGGGTCATTCGAGTATTACGTAAGCTCTAAGGGGGGACAGAGAAACTTGCCTTCACTATTTTAATAACTAGGGGCACGGGTCCCCCGGAGGGCGATTGCACCAGCAGTGCTTATTTATTGTCTGTTTATTTTTAAAACAACATTTACTGCTAATACGTAAACATATTTTTATATACATAAGACAAGGGGACAAGTTTTCACTATATTTTTTACATTTTAATATGTAACGGGTACTCACGATATGCGGTTTTTGAATTTCTTTTTGCCGATTTCTCCCCGCCACCGCAGTTTCGCCGTGACCACGATCCATGTAACTGGGTCGAAATATCGGCAAAAAAAAATTCAAAAACCGCATATCGTGAGTACCCGTAACATATTAAAATTTGTAAGCAACTTCATATAGAACAAGGGTTCTATATGAAGTCTATCACAGATGCGTTGCTACTCCCTAGGACTGAGATATTCGCCTTATACGCGGCAACCTTACCCTTCCAACGAAACGCAAGAACTGCTTCACGCTAGAAATAGGTGGGGCGGTGTTGCTTCTCCGGTCGAACTACATTGGTTCTACCACCTGGCAAATATGTATATTATAGTTACCGATACGCTATAGCTACACTGTTCGTGATCTTTAGCTCACATTCGCGGATTGTGAAGCCCACATTTTTCCATATATCTACCAGACCTAAGCTTAACTCTTCTTTTCTGGTGAATACGCATTCTTAGCTTAGTTACCTTCCACATGGTGGAAAGGCGCCCTTAACTATTCAATACCGTACGGCATTATTAAAGTCGTGTGCGACAATTTGACGCCAATTCGTATAGGTTACTCTGATTATTTATACAAATAACAGACATTAACGTACTTGCTATTTACTGCGGTTAAACCCACGTAAACAATGTAATATAACATTAAATTGCAATAACTTTTAGACCATTTGGATTTTTATTGAAATAAAGGCTAAATGTTACATAAAGACACGGTATGAATATCGCTATTGAATTGAATAATAACATTACTCAAAAACGCTAATTTTACAGGAGAGCAAGGTAAAAAACGTAAAAATGAATAGTAGCATTTGTTATTATCTATTTATTGGGAACTTTTTTTGGATGAAAAATTATGAGTAACTTAAAAGTGTCGAATTTTGAATTGCGCGGTTATTCTTGCAAAACAACGATATATTATTTAATCAATTCGTTAAATTAAATTATGCACTTTTGGTTTGACTATTTGAAAAATAGAAATTTCTAAAAAGATTTTTCAATCGACCCACACTACTTTTGCAATGTCTTATTACTTAGCGATGTAAAAACTTGCGAAACTTTTGCAGTGGTATAGATTAGGTATATTACGTAAAAAAGTAACAGTATACCTATTTTACATTTACTCGTATTCATGACGACTCAAATCTATCATACCTACTGTGATATTTTTTGTTATCAGGTGAATCGGTTTCCATTACTCGTTATCACCATTTAGAACTGTCAAATAACTGTGAAGTGATGTGACACGGCTGTGAGCAAAAATTAATAACTGCTTATCTTGTTTGAGTATTTCGAATTGATTTGATAGCCAGTTACCTATGTACAGGTCATATCACAACGTAATGGAATTGTAAATCTAATTAAAGCTTAATCTTAACGTTCTATTTTCATCTTTATGGTGTTAAGCGGCAATTACTAGAAATGTCAATAGGTAGACTGAAAATGACCAAGTGGTACTTTGAAAACGATTATACTTTGAAACATTAACTTGCGCCTAGGATACGTTGACCCGGCCGCGACCGGTCAATACATTTGTCCGCGAAGCGTACATTCCTAATTACATTTATTTCTCGTAAATAAACATTACGAAGCGTTGAGTTTTTGCAATGTCTTTATATCTTAAAATATATATTTTTTTTCATATCATCATACAATCCTGAACCTCAAGAAGTAAAATATAAACATACATTAGAGATTTTGCTGATCATAAGTGCCATCATTTGTATATATGTTTGGATTTACGTAATCACATACAAGCTCGTACTTTAAACCTAAAGGATAAATAGTGGAATATCATCAAAACTGATAAAGAATAAAAACAGTTGATTATGCACGTAGAAAAACGTTTATATACAGAACTAAAGCGGCACGTTAGGCCTATTTTGTTGCTATTCTCGTCTTCAGACAGATATATATAGACGTCGTAAATTTAGATACATCTTTGCACACACATTCAATAACTAGAATACAAATAGATTTGAGTATGAGTTAAAAGATTGTACAACATACATTTCAGTACATTTTAATAGATGAACTAAACTAAAACAAGGCTGAAAAACTCACCAATGAATCCTTTCTTTGCGAGCTCGAGGGTGAATCTACGGGTGATCTTTTCCAATTCATGCTCAGAGTATTCCTTGGGGTTGATCTTGATACCGGCCTTAGCGCCACCAAAAGGCACATCGACGCAAGCGCACTTGAATGTCATCAAAGCCGACAGAGCCTTGACTTCGTCCCTGGTCACGTCAGTTGAGAAACGAATACCTGGGGAAGAATGGAATAATTAAATACGGGTCTTCTTTCTGAATTAGAGTTTTCAGGCCATAGTCCACCGCGCTGGTCAAGTGCGAATTGGAAGACTTCACACATCTTTGAGAACTCTCAGGTGTGCAGGTTTCCTCACGATGTTTTCCTTCACCGTAAAGCATAATTAATTTGTAATACGCACATCATTTTAGAAAAATCAGTGGTGGGGTGACTAGGATTCGAACCTCAGATCCTCCATTAAGAGGCTGAGTTTTGACCATTATGCTATACTGCTCCCTAGGCTATCAATGCTTGGATAAAAGGGATATAATTATGTCTATATCCAAACACAACATAGGTATGGCGGGTTTGTTGACTTCGAACACCAAAAAAATATGTAGAATCTCAAGGAAGTTTCCTTTCACTGTTGAATCAAGTGGCTAGGACTTAGTACAATAAGATTTGGCCTTGAAATCGAACTCTAGTAGACGAGAAGGCCTAAATTTCTGTTTATACTGCTATGAGGCAAAAATAGCTACTTGAATTATGAGTTCTCAACACATGTACCCAACTGCATAAGAGGTCATGTATAAGGTTTTATCACGGTCTTGCTCTGTTCGAACGAAAATCACTCATATCTCATCACCCTACAAACAATTACGACAACACCTATGGCACGTATGATCGTAAGATTGACCGTCCATTTTCGTCACAGTGAATCTGGACAGACTAAAATTGGTCTTTTTTTCGTTTTGTTTTTTATAAATATGAATGGTGGTCCATGGGCGGCTGTAACCATGCAAATTTGTAAGCAACTTCATATAGAACAGGGGTTCTATATGAAGTCTATCACAGATGCGTTGCTACCGACTGAGATGGTCGCCTCATATAAAAGTTAACCGGCAACCACACCCTACCACCGAAACGCAAGAACTGCTACACGCTAGAAATAGGCGTGGAAGTGGTACCACCCCGGTCGAATTACGTTGGTTCTACCACCTGGCAAAACGTTTTAGGTCTTCTAAAACGTTTTAGTTCTAACACAGGTTTTTTGTTTCGGACAAGTGTCATTGTACCTGTCATAGAGCACGTTGGATTATGCTATATTTAATAAGCACCCACGCGAGCTACATTTCAATTTTTGAACAAGAACCAAATATGTATACGTGCGGTTTGACAAGTACTCTTTAGATCACAACGACAATTGTAAACTATATCTACGTAATTGTATATATGTGATGACATAAATATATTTAATCACTTTCATTTACGACATTACAATGTGTTACATGTAATGTATGTATAACACTCTCGCTCTCAATAATTTCCGGACTCACTTGGCAAGATATAGTGCGTGTAATTGATAACTTAATTAAAATGAAACTATGTATATAACATTCAAATGCGTTCACTTTTTACGGATTATTGTTTTGACGACTTATATTTTTACCTTTAATATTTAAATACTTGGTATTTAAGTAAGTAATAACTTTTCACTCACTACCCCGTTAGTCCATTGTTGGGCAAGATCTTCTCTCAGATTGAGAGTTTTCACACACCACTGAGAATGTCTAGGATTCCTCGCGATGTTTTTCTTCACTGTATAAATTTCTAATACGCTTTACACAATTTCACTTATATTCATTACAAAGTCGAGTTCATTTAAATATGTTTAAAACTTGTCTATACTCATAATTATGTTTTCGCAAACGCAAGTGTCCTTCACGCGTTGATTCAATATTTGACTTAAGAATGCTCTTCGATAACGAGGCTTTACCAAAGTCACATATGTTACTAGGTTTTAAGAACTCTAACAAAATTGCACACGTTTATTGAAAGCATAATAGCCACGATAATAATAATTAGATAGACCTCATTTCATTTATCATCATTATTATCCAAGTAGGCAGCTATTACCTACTTATCAGCAGGAACTGTTAGCTTATCTTCGTAAGATTAAATATTTTATGTACCTAGAATCAACGGTATTTATGTATAGGTATTTTTCAAATTCCTATACTATTAAAAAATATTAAATATTATACTGAACACTTAACAACATTAAGGTGCGATACGATTTAAGAAAAATGCAATAAATATAATTTTGGAGGGTGTAATGAAATACTATGAACCGTAAGTTAGCAGTTTACCTGCTAACCTGCAATAGAACAACATCTACGGTACATCTATCTAGGAACATTACGAAAAGTATGGCAATAGAAATACAGTAGAATCGTAAGATCAATCATATCATACAATACGATTGATACGAAATGGAGTTAAAATGTGTGTTTATTGGTTATATTGTCTCCCTTTGAAATTTACAGATGGTTGTTTACAACAGCAATTTAAAAAAGATGTCTATCTATCCTCTGTAAAGCTATGTATTAGCCAAGACTTTTTAGAGGACCCACTCATCGAATATTCAGCATATAAGGCATAAACGTTTTGAGTACTCTTATTAAACGATACATTTTATTTCGTAAAATCAGGAGAGCATGAGTCATCCGCTCTCTCCCGTGTATTCAGAGGATAAATTCGTTATTACGAAGTCCTGCATGGGTTAGGTAGTAACTGGACGATTCGCGAAGCACGTTTTTTATCAGTTTTAAATTCAAAGTCTCCATTAATTAATATGACCTTGTAAAATCACGTTGTTATGAACAAAATTCATTTATATAACACGACCAGGTCCGTGCTCTCTCACGTGACACCAGATGACCTTTTTCCGGTCGTTATCTTTAAACACACTCGCATTAGGTGTAGGTACTAGTGCTAAAGTTATCATAATCAATTGTTTAATTATTAAAGATTCATTTTTTCAATTATAGGTTTTACAGATCGGTCATTCGGTACAAAAAAGACTTAGGCCCATGCGTTTTTCAATTTATTTCCGAGGAAAACGTTGGCATGCTTCCCATAGCCCACTAGAAATAGTATTTGCGTATTGTCAATACGACTAGCGGAATGTTGACTCCCTAACGAAATGCGAAAAATAACAATATTTATTGACGCAATAATTAACATTATAGAAATCAAATTATTGTAGTTTTTTTTTTTAATATTGTTACATGTAACTAATCATATCGTCATAAAATACTCATAGATCGTTTATTAATCATTCGTTTATCTAATCAATAGTACCTAATCGGATTGGTTCCCTAGGTAATTTAATAATCCACCCTTCACTCTCTCAAATCCCTAATTTGTCATCTTATTATCAAATCTGGCCAACACCTTTTATATAACCTGATGATGTCATCTAAGGAGGTAGTGACAAAAACGTGACCAATTGTATACCGAGATAACTCTTGCTGCTAGGATATAAAATTAGCGATACTATAATATATATGCTTTAAATTGTAAAAAGTTAACTTTAGCGATTGCGCAACATCATGACGCTGTACACGTCACAGCCACGCCTCTTGTTTTGTTGCTACACTGATATTTACATAAATGATTAAAAATAGCACGATTATGAGTATGAGTATCAACGTGTCATGATATGAGCGTATGGATGACATTGTTATTGATACGAATATCTTATCAAAACAAAATTATCGGAGAATAAAAAGATTGTTACCAACCTTTAAAAATGTTTGCTAATAATAAAATTCGTCGTGATAAGTAACATACCTACCGATAAACTCGTAAAAGATTTTCCGAGCATTCACAATGCAGTTGTTCACACAATTATATAACTTACTTATGTGCGCCTCTCAACTAAGTTTAAGATTTAATTGCTCTCCATATGTATAACTTACCTACAATATATAATAGACACAGTACTTAGCCAATACATCAAATACTTATTTTGAATACTCAGACTTAGATGCAAGCCGCGCTCAGTAAATTGAGTTTGAAGACGTACGTGTATACAAAAGTAATATTTTAATTATAGTTTTATATTGGAAAGGCTAGTTCAAATTCAAGTGAAAAAGATTTTTTCCCGGAATGTACCTACGCATCATTTGATATATAAACTAAGACTCAATGGAATTAATCAGTTCTTAATACGGTTATTACATGGCCACCCGTCGCAATTTTAGTTTCCTTATTGAAATGTACTTGTTGTTTTAATTATTGTCCGATGTTTTCAAATCATTTGGTTTGTTCAAAATACAGCATACAAAACACCAACATACATTGTTGTTATAACTACAATTGTTTTATAGCAATGTTTTGAAATTATCATAAATTGGCTTTATTAGGTCGCATCCTGTTGTTCAATTAAACGAAAAAATATTTTAGGGTTAGGTTTTAGGTGTATTTTTACAATTTTAATTAAAATAGCGTTGAAAATTTATATTGAATAGAATGGAAGATCACATGGATAGTCTTAGCTTTTCTGATATTTTGGAAATAAATTACATTTTATAACAGGGTTATTTTCAGGAGAGAAAATTTACGATTGTTTGACTTGCATGCCTTGGACTGGGTAAGTGCACAGGTGTTTAAACAGTTTGGCTCTAATTTTGAAAGATAATTGTGTAAAGAATAAAAAAAAACTGTTACGTATTTGAAGGTGACTGAATTGCAACGAATCAGTACGGACTTTTAAAAGATACTGGTCTCGTACATTGGCAATTATCATACGTAGAAAAAGAGCTAGTGACAAAAAAACGAGACAAAGTTACATACGCATCAACAAGGAGTTTTTTTGCATAGAGATAAAAGCTACACCTGCCATTTTTTATATATATTTTTTTGTCATAATGATTCCACTGATGACTATAATACATAGTTAATGTTTTTATTTAAGGGTTTCAAGGTATTATCGAACGAAGGACACCTCGAATTAACAAATACTCGTGTTATTTAAAATATCATTTAAGATAAAGGGCAAGAATTTTGTGCCTCGGAAACGGAAGACACTTATTTTCAATGCTAATGGTACCGTAATCGTAATAATTTGCGTGTACGCAGTCTTTGAGGGGCTTTTATATCTACATCCATGACAATTGCTTCTGCGGCGAAATCCCAGATCCGAAGGTCCAGAAAGCTGTGTTAGCCATAATTACAATTTACTAAAAATGCCTTTTTGTCAAGAGGGGGAAACCTTCAAAAGGTACCCGATGCCGTGGGAGCAACGCCGGGGTATGTGCAATTTTTACTGCACTAAAACCGGCCGCCGGTGGCCGCCCTCAGCGTTGTGGAGGACTCCGGGATCTCCACCGGAACACAACCGGAGCCCTCCAAACGCGATGCCCTTTAGGGCTCTTTCCCGGTGAGCATTTACGTTCACCGTGCCTTCAGGTGTTTACGACGGCTTGCGACCACACTTGCCGGTCGAGCTCCCTCTCTAACCACTCACAACCCTTGAAGTCTCCTTTTTGTCGCCTCTCACGACTTACTTCTGGTCTCGGAACTTACTAAAGATGCCTGGCACTCTAATTATTTGCTAATAATATTTTTTCTCTTATAATAAGTTTTCTTTGATAAGCTACAATGAATTTATTTAATTTTTGGTAAATTATCTAGTAGTGTAACCTTTCGTGCAATGAATAAGGATAAAATTGTATATTAAGTCTAAATATAATTTATTAGTATTTATTTCCTTACGTATATAATAAAAAAAACATTTGAATTCATATTAAGAACAAACCCAAGTTAAAATAGTTATGGTTAAAACAATAGGTACAGATCTCACGTACTTTGCAATTACATAGGTCGCCAGAGGAAATTAGGTCTCTGAATAATCTAAAAAATCTAAATATGTATAGGTACATCTTGGAAAATACTTTCCATATGGGGGCAATTGTTTTTGACCCCATATGGAACGTTTACTATTTAGTTTATTAATAGTTGAAATTGAGCAATTGCGTGCTCCAACGCGGTTTATTTAATCTAATTGGAGTATATACAAATATATAAATATTAAATTAAATATGTTATATATGAGCGTATCGTATTTGTTTAATTATTTAGGGCTTTTGTAATTCAAATGTAGATCTTTATTTTCCAGTGAAAGTGGCGAAAATCTATCTCGATATCTATTACGATAGCACATTTCCTATGGCGTATAATTTTTTTTACTTCTAAAATTTAAGGTTATAAACAAGGCAAAATAAATAAATATATACAACTTTATTCGGATACTGATATACATAATTTGTATTTTTTTTTTTATTTTACCTACAGCCTATACATTTTTTCATTTTTAAAGTTCCTTATTTTTCGTCGGTAAGAATTGCCATTGCGTGGAGTACCATTAAATTCGAAAGGCATTTTCAAGATTAGCTACTTCAAACTATTTCTCTACAGAAATATTTTGTGATTTAGCATCGAACAAATAAGCATAAAAGATCGCACATATTTCAATATAACAGACAAACTCAACTATGTTTTCGTTTAAAATAGACTGAATAATGGGTAGATATAACACCTATTTATATTTTTTTTATTAAATTCATACTTGTCAATTGACAAATTACACCACAAAAATAAGGTGCATAAATTAGTTGCAATGTTTATTAAGAATATACCATTAATATGTATGTAGAATCGGCAATAACTTCGACCAAAAAGAAAAGTATAAGAACCTTTAATAGTAAAAAAAAAATTAATAGTAAAGCAAAATTTGTTATCGTACGTAAGTTACGTAATTACGAAAATCTGGAATAATGATAATAAAATATTTCAGGACTATGATTATAAATTAGGTTATGTTCATGCGGATTTTGGTTGTCTACCTACGTAACATTACGGTAGGTAAAGTCACGTGTCTCTCGTGCTATTAATAAGTATTTCCTATCCTAAACTATAACGGCTCCAGCTAAGACAATGTTGTATACATTGCAGTCAATAAAATATGCGATATCTCAACACTTACCTCCCTTGGTTGGAGTTCTGTGGGAAGAATGTTGAGCTCTGTAGCCGAGGATCATTTCGTAGTCTCCGGAATCGCGCCGCAGTGGAAATTGAATTTCAAGAATGTGATCACAAGGTTGCATAAGTTTCAGGATACCGGCTACCTTCTTCTTTTTCTCTTCGATGGTTACTCTGGACTTCATGTCTTCGACGAGCTTATCCTCAATTACCTGGCATGCCCTGTGGAAGAAGTATTCCACCATGTCGAAGAATCTAGGATTAGCACTGGTCGGAACATCCTTGAGCCTGTCTGGAATTTCATGGTTAGCGTAGGTGCGGCAGCAAATGTTTACAGCGGCAGGCGCAATCCTGAGCATATTGACTCCCTCATTTTGAATCGAGTTCTTTAGGGGTGGAACTACTGTCTTGGCAAGGTTCTTTAGATGTAACATTGTCACTGTTTGTTAAGTACTTAACGTCGGGTCTGGTATCGGGTCGCCCTACACTTATTGATAAAATACACAAAAATTTTAGTGTAATACACTATTACTGCAGTGACGACCCGGCCCGACGGATTGCGACGACTCCTCGAGTCTCTCTCTGTCTGACAGTCTGACTTTGATTGACTCAATCCGACTGGCTTGGTATTCTATGTTCATTCATTGTCCTTGATATTGGTATGAACGAATGACAGAGAATGAATGAAATAACATGTGATTAATTACGACGCGAACTAGCGATGAACATTACAATAAGTGTCACACAATAACGAAAACTTCTGTCGGTCTACTGTATGCTCACTTAAACTTTTTAAATCTTCTACTTTCATAGCATTTAATAAATCATAAGGTTATATTTTAGAATATGCTGATAGTTTTTTTATTGTAATTTGTCAAATACTAATTGACATTTGTTTACGAGAATTGACAAGACAAATTGACAACTGACGAACAATCCGATCAAAAATGTCAGACTTCAAACAAAAGTCAACTGTCAACGGTGTCAACCAACTGTCACAACACAACCTAATTACAAAACAGCTGTATTGGATAATTTTGTTGTATTTATTAATTATTTCTTGATGTTGAGGGTTATAAACAATGCAGAACCTTAACAGGTGAATGCACATAACCTGCATTTAATGCAGGATTGTACAGATCACTACTACTTCTAAAACCTAGTGATTATCATGTGATTGTATTCTCTTTATCTTCACGTATATGAGTTATACGCAGTGTCCGTAATTATGCGCATTGCGGTTTTTAAATGCAATTCTCGAATGTCTTTTCATTCTAAAGCATTTTTAATTATAACTGATTTTCTTCTTTGTACGTAATAATACGCCGTAGTTATATCTACAAAGATGTTTTGATATGTTCGCATCGTCTTGAATGTAAAAATACCTACTGCGTCTGAATTGTCAAACATGGAAATTTGTTTATTTTTAAGTCATCATTATGCGAAGATTTGCGTAGTTGATGTAACAGAAATCTAAAATTTATACTATATCAGTGTTAAATAAAATCTGGTCACCATGTAAGTATGTCTGTATGAATTAAATAAAGCTTCTTGATTTACTGAATATTTATAATCTAGATGAATTCAGTAATGATATGTAAATGTGTGTAATTTTTTTTTCAGAATGACAGTGTTGGATGAATCCTCTGTGGAGGATAATTTCAAAGGAATAGAAGCTTTACCAGATGAATTGTGGATACACATCTTTAAGTGTTTAACATTGGAAGATTTATTAACTTGTGAGTTGGTGTGCAACAGATGGGCAGTGTTGGCCCAGGATACTGCAGTATGGAGAAATATTGTTTTAATTTATAATGAGAGACAGAGTCACCTCAACGAAAAAACCTTAAGCATAATATCTTCACATGCAAATGTAATACGCTGCATAAAACTACAAAGTGTTGATAATTATGCCACTGTGGAGCTTGTTACTAAGATATGCAGTAATTTAACTTCTCTGGAACTAATAATGTGTCGGATTGGACAGGATTTTGTATCCTACATAATTAGATGGCCAAAGTTAAAGAAAATAAATTTAAGAAATTGTTATACTGGACCAGTGAATGAATTTGATTTTTCTATTCAGTTTGATCACTTCAAAGAATTGAAATACCTAGCTTTGTCAGATTTTGGGCTCTCTGCAACTAATTGTTATTCATTGTTACAGTGCCAATATTTGAGTCACATATTAATAGAAAAAATTAAGGGTCTGCAACTGAACTTCATTAGAGAACTGGTTATATCAAAACAGAAAATCCTTGAGACCTTACATATTTATGGTGGGGATGCTATTGATGATGAGTGTTTGGAGTATGTAGCCCAATGTCCTCTTTTGACAGACTTAGCTATAGTTAGGTGTGAAAATCTTACAGATCAGGGATTTGCAGCTCTAGCCAACATCAAACGCATAAAACATTTGCAGATTTGGAATAATAATAACTTTACAGAGAAAATCTTGTTGCATACTCTAAGTAGTCCTTCAATGGTTAGATTACAGAGGCTTAGCTTTTCAAAAATACAACATATATCACCTGTTGTCGTAGACTTAATATCGGAACACTATAAGAATCTCAAATTTTTAGCATTGTACCAATGTCCAAAAATAATCAACACTGACTATGAAAAACAATTAAAGTCAAAATTTAGAAATATAGATGTAGTTTTGTATTAAAAATTGCTATGTAATTAGTATATTGAAATAAAAGCTAAAAAGCTAGTTCATGCTATGAATAGCTTTTAAATTATTGTTCATACTATATTCATATTTTTTTTCCCAGTCTATATAAAATATAACATGTAATTATAGTGTCCACTCTAATTTTAGTGTGGTATTGCAAATGTTCGATGATGAACTGATTTTAGTATAAATAGGTTCTTGATGAATATTCAATTAAACCATGACCATCATAATTTTTCATACAGTGGAAGCAAGTAGATAGAAACTAATTGTTTGCAAATAAAGGGAATTTGACTTATATGGAGTTTATTTTTTTCAGGATTTGAAATTTATTGAAATCTTAGATTTTATCAACCCACAATCATTAAAATATACTAAGTATATAGAAAACATCAAATTATTAAATGTTGGGTATAACAATCCTTAGAAACCTCAAAAAGATTCTAAAAGATTGCAGCAATAAGTCTCAAAATGGTCTACTGCAACTTGAAGCAATATAAGTACGTCAGCTTCAGCCATATAACATCAGGTTGATTTTACGAAAATGCAATGATAAACGATAATCAATCAAATTGGTAAATTCAATGGTAATCTTTTGACTAATTGGTACCATACTAATATAACACTAATGGTGTGGTGTTCGGTGTCGAAAATTAAAAAAAAAAATGTGAATAAGTAAGTGTACATCTCAAATATATGGTTACAATGTTTTCTCAACTGACCTTAATATGTAATCTCCCTTAGGTGGATTCTTATCCTTATGGTGTTTGCAGCAACCTTAGTTGTACTGTATGCTGATTAATTAATTCCGTTATATATAAAAAAAAAACAAAGGAGTATCCACAAATAACTCAAAGGTACATTATTATCAAACAATTTATTATACCATACGGTATTTACGAAGAGCGCAGACAAGTATTTTGAACTTATTCACTCTGATATCTATTTTCACAAAAGTATGGCGGATACTGAAATCATATAGTTGGTTATTTTTGTAAAGGCATACAGTGTAATTTTATAATAATAGACACAAATAAATTTCAAATATATGTTCGTTCACTATTTGGTATATTACAGGAATTAAATTAAAACTAATTAAAAAATTATAATAATTGTTCAGAAAAGTTTCAACCATTTGGCACATGTGGCCACCATGCTAATCATAATTTTTAAAACCTTGTAACAAATGACACAAAATATATATAGATTACAGTGCAAGAATATATATTATTTATTTAAAAAATAGCATCAATTATGTCGTAATAACACAAATTACTACTTATCAATGCTTTCTCCGATAGTGATACAATTTGAAGTTTTTTAATAATTAATATATTAAGTAAATAGTAAATGCAATCTTTCAAAAGTAAAATAATAGTGTTATTAACAAAATAATTATCAAATCATATAATATTTCCGTTGTTGGAATAGTAGAATTTATGTACCATAATCCATATTAATACTTCGGCGTATTGAATAAACTGTGATTTATTAGAAGACAAAATATACATAATGTTATAATAACCATAAGCATGTTTTACCTTTGGCAATGTATAACCATATAGAATTCTATAGAAATATCTATGATTGTAGCACTATCGGAGAAAGAATGAATCCTTTTATATAAATACATATTATTACAGAGTTATATATCTAACTTTTAATAAAGTCGACGTTAAAATATCATAAAATTGTATTCACACAAAATAAATCTAATTGCACAGTAGTGCACAGGCTCTAATTATAATTATCTACAACATGGAACTTCTAAAATTCATGAGATAAATTTAATTTTTAGAAATAGTAAAATATTATAATCTACATTTCTATGATACTAACAAAATACTTATCTTCTACATATTTATACAAATTAGACATTAATCAAAGGGATGAAAGTGTGACATATATTTTCTACATTTCTCACTATAAATGACAATTATAATCAAAATAACATGTGTATATTGTGTATCATGCACAAATTCATTAAATTTGTTAGAAAAATATTAAGACAATTAAGTTTGACTATACCTAATTATAAGAATTTTGCTATAAAAATTGATATTCAAGTTTTTAGAATGTACTTTGGAAGCTCGACAGTAGACAGGTTATTTGAAGGAAAAGGTGTAGATCACTTGTATGTACATTTTAACCAATCTGTCTTCAAATATGCATCCATAGTCTTACTTTTGCACTGTGAAAATAATAATTTAAATAAGAATATGAAGGTGTAAGAATATGATGTGTAACAATATGAAACGAGGTAAAATGAGATGTTGATTAGGGAAGAAGCTCAAGTAAACATTCCCATTGGTCATGATATGACAGCAAAAATTAACAACAAATATTAATATGCTTGTCAAATATAAAAAAAATGGTATTGATAAGTTACCATACCTGATATGAACTAAACGAACTGTAAATAAATTTCACTATGTCCACAAAGATACTGAGCGAGTAAAAGATAAGAAAATTATTTTCAAATATCAAGATATATTATTTATGTATGTGAGATAATTTTACAAAGTGTACCACTACAACCACTTAATGTATATTTCACTAAGCAATAATTTTACTGTGAAATAAGTTCTGTTTTAGGTATAATTAACATTACACAGCATAATGAATTATAAACTCACTATAATTATAATGGGAAGTTCGAAATGTATCGTACAAACAATGCAGTTAACAGAATATAAGTTGTAATAAATATGAACACATGATTTCTCTGATGTACCATATTCTACTGCCAACACATCATTTTATACTACAGTCTCTATTCCCGGGATTGGTAATATTTACAAATAGAGATTTTACACATGCTTCTACATAGTTCTATTCAATAAAACATTTGATGTTTTAATGTCGCAAGAGATGTATTCAAACAATTTGTCTATGTCTATGAATTCGGGCCTAAAGTATTTAAAAAATAAGCGGTATAATACAGCAATAAATAAAGAACTGTAATATTGTGTGATGTGCTAGTAGAAGTCTGTAGATAGTGTCTAGCACGCGTCACTAGTAAAGTTTAATTGAGTCAATGCGACTATACGATTTTAATACTACGGTCAAAACTACATGTAATTTATACAAGTATTTAATTCTGTACCTGGTAATATTGGACAAATGCATTAAAATATTATTACGTCGTCGCGCTTTCGACTGCTAATACCCCGTAGGAGAGTAATCATATATCACCTCACAAGCATTGAGTAATGATGGTATGGTATTTAATTATCTTTTCTGTGTCAATTGTTTATACTGGATTTCAGTTTATTTTAATTAAATATTTAAAAACAAACATGCATAGGGATAGTCGGTGTGTTACTTTGAAGAAGGCTTTACATAAATATACGAATCAACATTTTACATAGGAGTTTATTCACAATGTTGGGGCTGGTAATAATAGTGGAATTTGTTCGATTTGATGGCGGCATTGGATGAAACTAGCAATTATATACTTAAAAATCGGCCTGAGTCAAAAATTATGGAACAATTTATGGTTCGCTAAAATTTAAAATATGATATAAAAATTATGCAGAAATTTACCTACTAGTAATAACGTACTAGCGGTCATTGTTTTGAGTTCTTATACGTAAACAAGATTATATCTGAAGTGTTAAGTTATGTCGTAAGGTTTTCAATATTTCCCTTTGTCCTTGTCACACGTAAAGAATATTTATGTGGCTTATCATATGAAATATTTCATTAGATAAAACGTAATATTATGTCTCCTATTAGCTCTGTCATCATTGACGACTCGCAAGTATATGGACACCTTCAAATTGGCCGCCGGTTGTCACGCGACCTCGCCGTTTTGTCTGCATAAATGAAATACGTTGCGGTCAGAAATATAGATTCTATTTCTTAACTGCACAGAGAACACTATAATTTTCGGTTCATGAAAGTCTCAGCAGCGGTGGAGCCTTGCGATTGTATTTGTAAACGACGGCATCACACGTAATCAACGGCACTATCGCTTGCGTCCGCGCATGAACTGCAGCGCCTTCTGCATGAGCGGGGCCTTCTTGGGTTTCTGGAAGGCGACGGCGGCGGTGGGCGCGGGCGCGGGCCGGCCGCCCTTCAGCACGTTGGGCGCGGCCGCCAGCGCCGCCACGCGCGCCGCGGGGCTCGCCGACGCCGTGAACGCTGTGCCGTGCTGCGCCTGATGATGCGAGCGATATCATTAAACACTAGCTGTGCCACGTAGTTTCATCCGCGTTTATTAGAGAACAATCTATTTAAAAAAAAAAACAAACGTAGAGTGATTTTATATAGCCTAAAGCTTTCCACGATAAGTTTATTATTCAACACAAAAAGATTTTTCAATTCGAACCAGTAGCTCCTGTGATTAGCGCGTTCAACTAAACAAACCGTTTTATAATATTAGTATAGATACGTCATGTTTGACATTCGTCGATGAGTGTCAAATGATGACTAGACGAATGTCAAATGTGACGTCACTCGCAAGCTCGCGAGTACTGATGACAAAAAATGCAACGATTTTTTGTGAATTGTTGATTTAAAAAAGAATAGAAATTTTAATAAACTGACTTCTGACTAATATGCTTAAACAACGCTTTTTTACTTATTTTGGTTATCATTGTGACAAAAACGAATGAGTAGAAAAAATATTTTTACTTATTTATACACAAACACCCAGACCCAGAACAGAAATCTAAACTCATTATTCATATTTCTGTCTAGCCCCGGCTAGGCAGAAATGTGAATAATGAGTTCGAATCCGGGACCCAATGCGTGTCAGACCGGTATGGTGACAACTCTGCCACGCGCGTCGTCACGAGTAGCGAGTCATTATTAGTAACCATTAATAATAATAATATATTCGACTTTCGAATGGAAGGAATACTACGAATGCAACCTAGTACGTATAAAGAATACGAACCTAATGTTAAGTATCCGGGATGTAAGTTTAAGGCCGGATTTAAGTGCAATAATTGTTACTTACTATGCAGTACTATGACGGACCGTTATTAAACTTAATAACTGTCTCTTTATATAGTTATCATTATTAGGTACCCTGACATGGTCGATAGATAGATAGATATCTACCGACACAGGAATCGGATTGAATTAAACGAATTTCAGATGTATGATATGAGTCTCCAAGTCAGTTTAGTCAATACAATATTCATTTGTGTAGGGAAAGTGGAAAATAGATATTTTTTAACTGAGCTGGTGTAAAACTATGATGCTTTGATAAGAGATCACATTTAAAACGTTACTATGCATTTCCTGAAATGTTCTTCAGATCTCCAGTTTGTATAGAACTACAAAGGTAACATTGGTGCATATAAATAGAATTTTAAGGCTTCGATTCTCTACCCTTGTTTCGAATACTGTATGATGACTTACTTGTTTCCTGGCGACATTCCTCGGCGGCTTCACGACTGAGTCAACATACGCCATCTTCGTTTGTTTGATTGGAGCTTTCTTGGCTTCCTGAGCGATCTTTATGTTGGCAGTGAGTGACTTCAGCCTATGTTCCTGCTCCTCTTGACATCGCTATAATCGAAAAAAAATGTTATTTTAATTTATTACACAGATTTTTAAGTTTGCTAAAGTAAAAAAAATAGCATACAATCCACCCAATATTCAGTGGATAAAATTAGCATAACATTGCCACGCTTCATTTTTGGGATTTTCCCTAAGTTTTCCAAGAAAACCCATTAATAAATAAATTATCACCTCATAATAAATACAAAGTTCAACAATATGCATGTTATAGTGATTACAAATTTGTTCATGAAGAAAAAAACTTACCATAAACATTTCCCTCCAAGACTCCAATTCTTGTCGCTTCTTATTTCGAAAACTTTTCTCGCAAAACTTCTGCCATAGGTGATCTGTATCTTCCATTAAGTATGGATTAAAATGCTCTAGCATGTACAGTTGTTGTGGCGTCGCTTTGTCCACAACCGGTTTAAGGATTTCATATGGCACACCTCCAGTATATTCAAGAGCTGAAAGGAACAAGTTTTTTTAATTAATATAATAAGCAAACAACCATGTAAACTTCATGATATTAATTGGTCAATGTCAACCTTAAATCTATATAACATAATATCTTAAATTGAAATAGGCCAAACCATTTAAATCATTATTGATAAATAAAACTTTTGTTAGGACCAAGTTGAACACAATTATATCTGACACATATGTTTATATCTGCTATAGAATAGAGTATATTTAATTTCAGATTTACACCGATAAAATGTTCGATAATAAAGATCCATAAATATCCTTAAAATTCTATGTTAGGAGACAACTATACATTTGCTTAATTACATGTAACTTATTCCAATGCCTCCATATAGTTCTGTCTAATTGTAAAGCAATTACAAGTAACTGCTTTAGGTTGCGGCCATTTAAAACATAACAAAACAGATCTTTTATCATGGTATCAAGTTATGGCTAATAATCTAAATATTGTATGTTTAAAACATATACGTATGAAAACATTTTATAAATAAAGTAGTAATAAGTAATAACATAACATAATTACTCACCATCTATATGTTCTTGTAAAATTTGAACACACATTTCATACAAGGTCGGAATTTTTCCCAAAACTTTGTTGCCCGAGTACACTTTTGTTCTGAAAATTTAAAATATTAAGAGGCTACATTGCAATAAGTTTTGTAACACATAGTTATTGGTTGTTATTAAAGGAAAATCGGAACTGTATTCCATTCTTATTCATAACGTTGGTAAGCAATATGCCAAAACTTACTATATAATATGCTAAGTTTTCTGGAAGTAGTATTAGATAGCAGCCATCATATTATTGTCAACAATACGACTTTCGTTCAATCAGGTTACAAGTCTAAATGACTACATATAGTTTAGGTAATAAATATGTCACCATTATGTGATCACCATACTAATACATGGTAGCTAGAAGTGCAGTGCGTTATGTAATATATTAACAATTAAATAAAAGCTACCATGTGTTACTTACGCAGTGGCGCGGCGAGGGGGGGGGGGGGGGGGGGGGCGGGGCGCCCCGCCTTGGGGGGGCGGGGGGGAGGGGGGGGGGGGGGGGGCGGTCCGGGTCCCGCGCCCCTCGCCTCAGGACCGCACACCGCCTAT
>DWNE01002116.1:0-19734 GCA_018249875.1 Cecropterus toxeus | reverse complement strand
ATATGCATTTGGTAAAAAAATGTTATTTTGATATTACAAACAGACACTTCAATTTTATTTATATGTATAGATGATCTCTGATACATAAAACAATGAAATATAAATATATCTAATTTCCAACAATTACATTAGAAAGTTAAATATTATCTACATAAAATTAACATTACATATTTACCTTTATCATCCAGTTACTGATTGTTATTCAGTGATGTCTGGCTCGAGTCAGGACACAGACAAGGTCAGAAGGTCCCAAAAACACGACCCAAACAAAATGGATCAAGCAGGTTTCGAAGTAAATTACATTTACAATGGAGTGTAAAGGAACGGATTTTTATATTGTCGAACAATATATTTTATTCTCGTGAAGGCTTTTGATATTTCATTTGCTTTTGATGTTGTAATGGGATTCGAAAAAATGAGAAGAATAAAATGAGAAGAATTTACACAAAACTTTCGAAACAATAATAACGATTTATCGTAGGTGTAGTTAATAACAATAGATGCTTATTAAAAACTAATATTTGGTCTGTTCTCAATTTGGGGTGGATTTGGCGAATTTGAAATAAAATGTCTTTATTTTGCATTGGCTTACGGAGGAACTTACAAAATGTCAGTTACAATTTTTTTTACACCATCACCGGAACGGAACACGACCACAAATGAAAAGATCCGGCAAGAAACTCAGCGGGTTTGTCTTTTTTAGGGTTCCGTAGCCACATGGCAAAAAACGGAACCCTTATAGATTCGTCATGTCTGTCTGTCCGTCTGTCTGTCCGTTCGTCACAGCCATTTTACTCGGAAACTATTAAGACTACAGAGTTGAAACTTGGTAGGTAAGTGTATTCTGACAACCGCTTTCCGAATTGTTTACAAAATATTTTATATTAAATTTAGGGGGGGCTTCCCATACATAGAACGGAAACGCAAAAAATGTTTTTCATCTTACCTACACGTGTGAGTTGTCTATAGAAAGGTCTTCAAAAATGGCATTGAGGTGTCTATCTCTCTCAAATTCGATCGTTTGAAAGATAAGAGAGATACAGTTGACAGTTTTTGAGATGTAGTACTTTTTCAAAAACCGCATAACATAACTTTGTAATTCATACAAACACTATGAAAAACAAACTTATATTGGTAGGTGAAAAACTGTTCGACTATATCTATTATTTTTAGAACACAGTTATATTTCCTCTTCAAAATTTGTGAATGATCATGCTACGGAACCCTTCGCCTGCGAGTACCAATCGCACTTGGCCACTTTTTATTATTTGTATACCTTTTTTCTTTAACAATTTTCTAAAGTGGATTTGGGCCGGAAATATTCGCGTTTACCCAAACCATGATGGTGACGATTATGGAGTATATTCAAATAGTCCTGAAACGCGTCGTTTAAAATTGTTGCTTAAAATCACCAGGAAAGATTCTTACTTCCTCCGACAATTGTTGAAAATTTTGTCGCTTGGTAGTGAAAAACTGAATTTCCTTCTTTAATTAGTTATGAGATGTCTCATCTTGATTCAAAATGGTTACGTTAGTTTTGACATGCTTTTAATTAATTTGTTATATTTGTTCGGATCATATCTTGTAACGGATAAACTATTTGACCGAAATCAATTGAGCTAATTTTTTATCATATACGGTTGACTTTGTCAATTCATGTTTAGTTTAGCGCTGCCATTCATAATTTACTCATGATATGGCAGAAGTCCAAAGATGACGAACCAATTATTTTTAAGCTCCTTTTTGATATGGGTATGAAATAATAGGATTTTCTGAGATAGTACAGAATAATAAGGCTTTTTGACAATAGAAAAAAAAGGCCTAGTGAGATTCGGACTCGCGCTTAAAGGGTTTCGTACCATTTTGTATAAAAACGACAAAAAAGGCGGACAGCTGAGTAATAGGGTCGCATTTGTACCTTTTGGATACGGTACCATAAAATACTAAAAAGCTCTGTTCGCAACTTGTTTGTGATGTTGTATATATCGAGAAAACTCCGATAGCGTGATTCAGAATACGGTGGCGCCAGCCTTGTTGAGTTGCGGGAGGTCGCCACAGTATATTGATATTAATAAAACAATAATATGATTAAATGATTTAATTTGCTATAGATGTGGAGAACACAAATAAAATAGAGTGATTTATTGAATAATTATATTGCAAGATCACTTAAAAATTACTACAGAAACGTGAGACTAGACGATTCTTGTTAAAATATTTAATTTAAAATATATATCTTTCTAATAGTTTGTGTTATTATTATTATATTTCGAAATTTAAACTACTGTGTTGTGTGCATTAAGTAACTTATATTTGAATGCCAAGCTACGTATATATAAGGGAGTAACAGACAAGGATGCAGTCCATTTGATAATAGGTGGCTACTGCCGCCCATGGATATCAGTAATCGATCCCGAATAATATTAGAGTCTTACCTGAGGTGAGTCATAGATGCGTTGCTATTCTTGAGGACTAAGTTGGAATGCCTCGGATAAGTATGTCTCCCTTAACACACTCTTCAGACCAGAATTCAGTATTGCATAATACTGCTGTAATTATGCAGAAATACCCACCTATTTCTGCATGGCTTTCGGGATGGTGCTTCTGAAGTCTTCACACGACCACAAAGTCAACGACTTCTACCACCTTTATAAACGTAAGTATAAACTTCCAAATCGATAGATTATCGACGATAGATTTTCGCGCCGTATTTTGCTAGACTTATGACAAATAATTCTAACACAGAAAGACATGTTTGTGGATAGCAGTGAATTATATTGCATATTAGATTGTTGCATAGTCTTGACTTATAATTAAAAAAGGGTCTGCAAGTTAAGAATGATACTATAAATTAAATGTATGTCTATCAGCTAGAAATAATAAGCTTCGTTAGTTCGCAGCTAAAGTACATTTACGAATCAATCTTTGGTGGGTGCTGTATTTGGCCAATGATGCTGACTTCCTTCTGCTCTACCTCCTCAGGGTTCACTTTGGTCACGGACCCAGCATCAGAGGATACTGCAAATCGCATTATGTGGTCTGTAATAAGAAAAGCAATGATGAATTGTACAAAATACTTGGAACATATAAATAACCTTTAAGACATTGACATAAACGTGTGATACATATAAAAATCCAATAAGTAATTACTGCAGTCCATTTTTGGACATCTTATTCCGAATATACTATATTTGAAATCTTATATAAACTACGAAGTAAAATCGTTAGCGTGATTCAGAAAGGTGTACAGCGCCATCTAGTTTTACAACTGACAACTGCTCTCGTAACGCATTTTCATGTCATAGCATTTCTAATCATAATTATTCCAAAGAATTTTTACTTCAAAAATCGATATAGGCCATATAGGGCTGCGTTGTCCTAGCATGAAGGTTGTTGTAGAGCAGACGTGCATTCCTGGGTATTCCTGGAGTGATATATTCCCGTGAATATCCCAACGTATCAATTCCAAGAAGAACAGGTTCTTCAAAAAAGGTGCAAAAAGAGTTGAATTCTTAAACGATTCTAGTATTAGGTACTTCCATTGGCGACGATGACCATTTTCCATCAGACCTTAGTTATGACTAGGTCTATTTTAAAAGAAGTATAGAGAGTATAGTTTTAAGTATATTGTATTAATTTCTGTTATATCAACACAAAGAATTACAAAAGTGAGTTTCCATTTTCCAGTGCGAACACGCACCATTTGGACACTACCTTTGAAGTGAAACACGACGCAGAACAGCGCGCCCAGCGCACCGACGGTGACTAGCAACCAGCGTAACACACCCACGATACGCTTCGGGATGAAGAGCTGATGCTTCAACATGTTCACGAAGGTCTTGTTCAACGCTAAACCCTAGAAGTTGCAATATTGGATTTCAAATTACAAAATATTTACCTTGTAATAAGTAACCATTACGAGAAAGGTAATATACAAATATTCTGAGTATATAATATCTAAATTTTCTAAATTACTCAGAAGCTCAATAAGTGCTTCTGAGTAATTTAGGTAAAATTTAGATAATACATTGAAAATAGTAAGACATTTTATAACTTTGAAAAAACTTATACAATGTAGTGACAAACGACCTTGTAGCTAGGGTTACCAACAACATATTGTCGAACGGTAAAAAAATCGCCCCTCTCCCCCTTTTTCCTCTATTTTTCTACGTCAATCTGTAAACTGAGACAATCTGTCAAGCCGCTTGGGCTGTAGCGCGCGCCAAAGAAATGGACATAGATACAAACATACATATATATGTACGTACATACGCTCGGAAAACATTACCCTTCTTATGACGCAATCGGGTAGAAATAGGTGTGGCGGAACAGCTTCGGGGTGTAAACGAAAAAGATTCTACCAAATTTTCTGGTTATATGTTTAATGTTAAGTTATATACAGACAGACTTCAGTTTGACAGATTCTCTGATTTCATTATCAGGCCAATAAATTAAAGCATCAGTGCATAGTTTCAAAATAATCATTATAGTTAAGTTCTTTATACGTTGACATTTATAAAATACAATCAAAAATTATTCTGGTACGAAACTAAAGATTATGTAGAAAATATTCTTGTACGAATCTAATGATTTAAGAAGAATGTTCTCAACATTTTTATCTAACAACTCATTATGAAAGTAAATAATGGAATAAAATATACGTCACCCATAATCCTTCGATACGATACATCAAATTGATTTACTATTGTAGAGTAAATTGATACATCTTGTATCCAGTAATTGAGAGAAATGTACAATGCCTGTATGTTGAATGAATGTGTTGCGTCAGGGTTCGGCAACCCAAGTTTTTAACAATAAATGGCTTTTTTTTGCTGATTTTATTGTCACGTGTTGAACTAGAGCCGCCATTTCACATCTAAAGAGACGCAGGTTGCCGATCCGTGTGTTAGGTGATTGTTATTTAAATTACGAGTTCAGGTGTACGCTATCCCGTACGGATCCCGGAGTCTTCAAGTTTAAATCTCTGATTATAGAAATTGTTTTAGAACAGGGGTTCTATTTGAAGTCGATCACACATGTATTGCTACTTCAGAGGACTAAGACAGTTGCCTCTTGTATAAGTGAGTCATTATTATTTCTTACCTCTTCAACCCAAAACAGCGGAGTTATGGTGTCCGGCAGATCCTTGCAAAGTTCCATCTTTTCAGTTTTCAACAGTTGCATGCTGAACATTACTCGTTGTTTCGCTACCATTGGTGTCCCTGTTATCTATACATATTATATAGTGAATTATTTCTTTGTAATACCATCTATTACAACTTATGGTAGAAATGAACATAAAAGGTTTTATGTAAGGAAACTGAAGCAGCGCCCAGTATGAGTTTATTACGTTTTGTCAAGAGGATCACCGTTTACTTTTTCGTCTACAACGTTACGTCGCAATGTACATTGCACGTTTACGTTTTCGTCTTGAACCATACATTGCAATGTACATTGCATATTTACGTTTTCGTCTTGCACCATACCGTTGCCCGTTTACATTTACGTCTATTGCCATACACTGCAATGTACTTTGTACACTGCACGTTTACGTTTTCGTATTCGACCATACTTTGCATTGTACATTCATTCATTCATGACATTGTACCTTGTCATACGTATTAATTTACGGTCATAGCTCGCAATGTACGGGAGACATCGTAAACGGTAATGAAACGTAATAAACTTATACTAAGGGTTACAATGTATCTACTGAAAAATTGCCAGAATTAAAGCCTTTCACATTTTACATTTGAACAGTTAATTTTTATTTTTTGTGAATGTCTCGCCGTCTTTGAAAGAGAGCTTTAAAGTAGTTAATTGAGAATATTTCAAGCATATAGCTTAGTGAGGCAATTGTAAAAAAATAGGATTTATTTTATATATAAATTGGTTGAAATAAGTCTCAGTTTATTGCGTGCAAAAACTAATAAAATATTCAGTGTTGCCAAATTAGGTACGTCCTATTTCTAAAGGCACTTGACGTTAACTGTTTGTAACTTAATTACTAATCCATTTAGATGACTAAACTTCAGCTAACGAAATTGTAGTCTAAAAGAAAACAATTTGATAAATAATGGAATTTCAAGTGACAAATTTATTTTATGAAATAAAATACATAAACTGACTTAGGACAATCTAAGGTCACAACATGAGGTTATGTTTTATACCCTTAATTAATAAATTAATTAAATATATGTTTTTATCAGATGGAAGTACCATCAGGTGGACTACGGGTTTGTTTAATATGCGGTCCATGTTATGGTAAGTGGTTACAGCCGCTCATGGAACTTCCTTTAGAACAGGCATTCAGTCTGAAGACTGAAGTCGAGGTCTTCCGAGGTCTAAGATGGTCTCTTCATATAAATGAGCCGGCTTAAAGCGAAACACAAGTACTGCTTCTTGCTAGAAAGGTATGGCGATGGTACCTCCTCGGTCGAACTACACTGGATCTACTTGACATTTTGATAGCATGAGAAAACGTAAAGTATATAAAGCATGTTTCGTCCTCAACCTATTGTTGTCCCACTGCGAATTTATAGTGCTCTTTTTTTGTCAGAGAACTTTCAGATGTGCAAGTTTCCTCACAATATTTTTCTTCACTGTAAGACAGTCATAATTAAATTCTAATAAGTACATAATTTTAGAAAAATCAGTGGTGCCTGGGATTCGAACCTCGGACCATTGAATGAGCGGCCGAGTTTCAACTATTAGGTTATCACTGCTCAAAATCTTAAATCTCAAAATACCATAAAATTTACCGGTTCAAAATCTATGATGATTTCATGTTCATTGACATCTGGGGTCAATCCTTTTACGTTCTTGGATAACTCTGGATCACTGTCATAATAATGTGGCATGGAGGCATACATGGGTACTCCGATGCACTTGGTCAAGTCCATGAGGCCTTTCGGAGGGCATGTATCCGGGGTATCGCAGTAGCAATGAAGCTCTGGATCGTTCGCTAGATCTCCAATATTAGCGATGTAACGATTGGTCTTGATTCCTTTGTAAGATGTCTTCTTCTGGTACCAGGGCTTGAAAGACCTGATGAAGATTAATATTCAGTATATTAAGTTTGTTCGTTTATCAGCTTTTTAGGGCCATTGCGGGATATAGGCCTCCTAACGGGAGTTTTTGACATTAGTCATCGCTAGGGTGGTAACCCTGTCAAAAACGTTTTATCAACGAAATATATAGTATAGTATTTTAAAAATAAGGTATAAAATATAGTACACCTTTTTTATAATTATGAAGTAGCAAACGAGCAAGCAGCCCACGTGATGGTAAGTGGTTACTGCCGCCCATGGATATATGTAAACAACTTCAAATAGAGTAGGGGTTCTGTCTGAAGTCGACCACAGATGCGTTACTACTCCCGAGGATTGAGATGGTCGCCTCATATAAAAGTGAGTAGGCAACCACACCCTTCCACGGAAACGCAGGAATTGCTTCACGCTAGAAATAGGTGTGGCGGTGGTACTTCCCCGGTCGAACTACATTGGTTGTACCTGGTAAATAAAAAATATAGTATTTTATGGACAAAACATAACATGAGACCAAAATATAATTCTTGTTATAAATCTATGCTTCTTATATTTTTTGAAGTGACATGCTTGTTTTAACATTAATGTAAAGACGCGTTCGTAAAATTTGGATTTATTTGTTAGACTTCGGTGTCGAAACTATAGTATTTTTGCGTTGTTTTTTCAATAATATATAGTACGCAGACTCGAATGACACAACTGGCATGAAACAAGTTCGCTCGCTTGTAAAAAAAATACTAGAAGAATATATAACTAAATTAATATGTTTTTATTGCGTGCTCTGTCGAATTATCTTTATTACTAGGCACCTCTTATAATTTTTCTCTCAAAATGTTGTTTAAATTAAATTTAACAAACTCAAACAATAAACCTTTTTTTTGGAATATATTTATAATTAAGGCTCGTAAGAATCTGTTATATTAAAAATCTTGAATAACAAATTTGCTTTATATAAATAACTTCGTTACAATAAAACGAAAAAATGTAAGAATATTATATGAACACGTAGGTTGAAATCTAATCAAAAGAGGGTTTCTGTTAATGTTCCTGCTGTCAAAGAACATACGACATCTATTTGTAGGGCATTTCTATAAATAAGTTAAGGAATTAGGGACATGTAAAACAGCAAATGCCTGAAGACTTATAGTAATTCTGTATGGACATTACTAACTGTACTGTTCGTTTTGAATCAAAGTCCTCTAATATTGACTTTAATTTTCACATTATACTTTGAGTTTTAACTCTGCCTCTCAATAAGGGTTCGAGGTTCGCATCAAAGGAATGTATGACAGATTTTTTTTAAACGATGTTCGTATTAGAAATTAATTATAACTGCTTTACGGTAAAGGGAGTACATCGCGAGGAATCCTATACACCTGGGAGTTATTTTAAAAAAGTTCTTAAGTTTGTGAAAGCTTCACCAATTTGCACTTGGCCAGCGCGGTAAAATATGACTTTAAATTCTATCAGTTTGAGCCCAGCAATGGAATAATAATGGGTTGATGACGAAAACAATATTATATTATTCCCATCTGAAAGATCCTTCCCAGAGGGCTAATTTACAACATCTTATTTAAATGCCTTTCAACATATTTCAAAGTAGAACAAAGCTGCGGTAAAATAAAAATCGGTCAAGTGCGAGTCGGACTCGCGCACAAAGGGTTCCGCACTATTATCTACAATATTGAGCAAAAAACACGTTTATTGTATGGGGACCCACCTTAATATATACATATTTTTAATTTTTAGTATTTGTTGTTATAGCGGCAACGCAAATAAAGCAAATACATCATTTGTGAAAATTTCAGCTTTCTAGCTATCACGGTTTATGAAACAGCCTGGAGACAGACAGACGGACAGACAGCGGAGTCTTAGTAATAGGGTTCCGTTTTACCCTTTGGGTACGGAACCCTAAAAATAAACTAGATTTGCATCTGTAATTGTGAGCCTTGGTGTAAAACATTAATTACTAGACTGACTAGTAGTTCGCGCGTGATTCAAAAACAAACAGACAAACACCATCTATTTTATATACTTGTATTAGTACTGGCTGTGTCCCGTGGTTTCACCCTCTTTCATTAGAGAACTCTATAAAAAAGTATTTTAAGAACATAACACTATGATCACTAAAAGTAAAATATGAGGGAATTATAGTGGGAAGTATAGGACTGTTGTCTAGTGTCCACGAAGCAAATTAACCCTTAATTGTTTATGATAACACTAATTTTTTTTGCAACTCCGTGAAGAACCTCGGCCTCGTCATAGATAGAAGTTTGATGTGGAGTTTACAAATAACCGAGGTAAGCCGTAAGGTGAATGCCACACTGCAATGTCTTTATTGCATAAGAAATTTTCTACCTTATAGGACTAAAACTACATTAATGCACAGTCTTGTTCTTCCCATAATCATCCAGACTTAACTGAAGAACTTCTCGATAAGCTCTAGCTTATCGAGAATTACTAAGAAGGCGCTCTAGTGCCTTCTTAGTAATTGTATCCGATTTATTATTAATCTTCGTAAATACGACCATTTTTCTAATTATAGACGTCAGCTTAAATGGCTAACCATTCGTCAAAGGCGTAATTGTAGAATTCTTTTGGTCCTGTATTCTATTCTACACGATCCAGCTTCTCCGTCGTATTTAAAGAAAAAAATTCAGTTGCATTGCGTGTCTCACGATGGTGGGCATCGTTTTTCCAGAATTTTGAAATTAAATATTCCACAGCATAACAGTAATTATTTACGGTATTCCTTCACTGTACAGGCGATACTACTCTGGAAAGCCCTACCCGATAACATCCGAAAAGCCACATGCAGGAGTACGTTCAAGAAGCTTGTGCGTGAACATTATTTGCAAATGTTATAAGTCTATCGTCATTTCATATCAGTCTTTGCCTTATAATTATGTATCGTATATATATAATATATAGTTATTATAATTATAGTATTATATAAATATATGTACATAATTTATTGCATATAATATACGGTATAGTAACTGCATCTACGCCGAAAAACCGACTAATGGCGTCCACCATTTCCACTGGCACTATCACTAAAGTTCGTGTGAATATTGACTTCTGTATCACATACCATATTCCTATGCATCCTGTATTTACGAAAAGTTAAACATTGAACATATTCACACTGCATTTATTCTAATATACTTCTTACGTCATGTACAGTTTCACGTCCTGGTGTATATTATTTATGTGCTGGCGTGTATTATTAATATATTTTAATCAATGCTGATGCTTTAGTTGCGTCTGTAGTGCCTAATATTCATTGCGCGACCTTTAGTATACTGGTTACGGCGTCCACCATTTCCACTAGCATTATCACCAAACTTTATGTGACTGTTGACTTCTATATAATATAGAAGGCACATGAACCTTGATGATAAATTCATTCACATGACAATTTTGGCCTTAGCCAAATTTTTTTCCCACTGTTTCAGTAGGAAGGTAACGTTTATCGAGCGTATGTATGTATGTATGGTTACTATAAAGTAGGATATAGTGAGTTAATCTTTAAAGCTAGACATGTGATGTCACAGACTTTTTGATGTCATTTATGACATCATAAATTATGATGTCATATTTGATGACACCGGCTGCACGCACGACAAAGTCACGCTTCGCCTAAGCCTGAGCGTGCAATAGCGCGTAAAAAAAATTTGAAATAAGTAGTATATTTTGTTTTTCTTTTAGTTGTTACTAACGTTAAGGCAGACGGACCACTTGATGGTAAGTAGTCACCGTCGCCTATGGACATTTGCAAGACCACAGGAGTCGGTAATGCATCGCCGGCTTTGAAGGAGAGCTCTTTTCGCACCTTTCTTGAAGAACCTCATGTCATAGCGCTCCGGGAATACCTCAGGAGGAGGTTCGTTCCACAACTTGTACGTCCGTGGCAAAAATGAGCGAGCAAATCGAACCGTGAAGGACCGCCACGGGTCAAGTTGGTGTGGATGGAACTTTATCGGCGAGTGGTGCGGTGGAGGAAAGGTGACGTAGGCACCAGGTTAAAAAGTTCCTCGGAACACTCACCGTTTTAAAGCCGGTAGAACACGCAGAGGGAACCTATGTCCCTCCGTAAATTAAAGGTTCTAACCGGTTGGTAATCCTTGGGTCGTTGACGATTCGGATCGCGCGTTTTTGCGCGGACTCAAATGGATTAAGCTGATTATTGTGGCGCTCCAGCCCACAGATGCGAGCAGTACTCCATGTGAGGCCTCACTTGCGCGATATAAATGTAAATTTATGGAAAAAAAAACTAATTTTTAATTAACTCTTTCTCTGTATTTGTATACAAAATAATGGTAATTCAGTGATAATAAATAAATTTAATCCATAAAATTATGTAATTAAGCGTATAACTATCGTCTGTAAACCGTAAATTTACATACAACCGATTTTTTTTTAAAGTTTTAAAGGAGAACAATTTCGTAATACATTATTTTTGCGTTGCTCATAACGTCATAAATGCCTTCCTCAGTACATGTACTATTCAACACAATTTTTTTTACATTTAGCTATATCCCATTACAATTAAATATTATAAAAATAATTAAATATCATTGCATTACCTTTAAACATAGTTACGACTATATACAATGTAAACAAATCACATAAATTATTAGAATTAAGTAATAAATTGTTACAATACAATATTAACACCTTATATGCTAAAACGAAAAATACTGAAAATTTTCAAGTCTCCCCTTTGAAACGATGGCGCTTGATTCACGTAAAAGGTTGCAGCATCGTAAAATAATCGCCGAACATTTAGCATAATCGCGATAAAATACGTGAAGTATAATCTCTTTACGAAGTCTGTTAAAAATATACAGTAATAGGCTCTACACGTCGTTGTTAGGAGAGTTTGAGGTTATGTTTATTTCTTTTTCAATTCTTCAGTAGTTTTACTTCTGTGGAAAATAGATTATAGCAGCATTAAATGTGTACATAAAATGTTTGAATTACAATAAATAATATTAGAGCGACGAAAATAATGATAAAACTTGCACAAGCAATATATCAAATAACTTGTTAGCTTTACTGTGTTCTACTGGGTATGGTTAGAGAGACATATTTATTCGAAGTGTTCCAACTTGTCAGGCGTAGTAACGCATCTATCGCCAGCCTTAGGTATGACTTTAATTTTATTTAGGATCGATTACAGAGTGCATGGGTAGCTAACCTAACCTAACCTAACCTATACACTCTGTCTTTGTTACGACTTACATCTGGTAAGCTGCTGGTCTTATTTTATAGAAATCTTATCTTGATCTTATTTCAAAAATATCATCTTAATTTTATAAATAAATATATCGGAAATGATCTATACAAAATACAGAGCTATGCTCAATTCCTTTAAAATACATACCTTTCTCTAAACGCAAGTGATACTATAAGACGAAGTGGCTCTTCAAAAAACGTCCATAATAATAGGGAGACAATACACGAAGCTGAAGTCACACCCAGTGTAGTCAGTGCCTAAAATTTAAATTAAAGGCCATTCTTTAATAATCACGTAAGTGTGCGTGTGTGTATGTGAGGCATGTATTTGAGTTTTTATTTTACATTTACCAAAAACAATTACTTACCAAGTGATAAAATTCATATTCTATAGTGCTTCGTGAAATGATTCTCCAATAGAATATAATTGGAACATGTACTAAGTAAATTCCATATGAAAGGCGACTGAAAGGTGCCAACGCAGACCAGCTTAGGAAACCGGGTACTAACGCTGAAATATTACAAGTAAAAACAATGTTATTTAAGAGTGTATTCGTTAGCATGAATAAACATTTTTTAAATACTGATCTATTTCCTCCTAAAAATGATAAAAAATCTTTTTTTGACCGCCTAAACCAAAATGATATCAGTTGAAGGTTTTTTGTTGTATCACTTATGTTTAATGTTGAATAATAATACTTTATGCTAATTTTGTTAGTTTCAAACCGTAAAAAAATACAAAATACTTACGTAAAGTCCCGTATTCGCATAAAATGACTAAAATTGCAACAAGCAAAGCCCAAACGATTCGTTTTAGTGACACATATAACGCCAAATATATGACGTAAGTGTTATGTACTTGCATTAAATGAGCTAATTTGAAATATGCTGTAAACATCACTAGCAACGCTCCCAAACTCAATATTGAGTATTTCTGTAAAATACAAACCATTATGTAAGTATACATTGTAATATGTGTACAAATGTTCATGTATTTTTAATACTATTAATATTACTCTCCAACAATAAATCAATTTTACTAACAATAAAAACCGGACTGCTTAAAACAACAAATTTCATGTCGGCGATGAATTAACGATTCTTCTGGAGTGTCCATAGACGACGGTGACTATTTTTAACCGACTTCCAAAAAGGAAGTGGTTCTCAATTTGTCTGTATTTTTTTTATGTCTGTTACATCGCAACTTGTCGTTAGATTGGACCGATTTTGACATTTTTTATTTATTTGAAAGCTGTTGCTTGTCATTGGGTCCCATTTTAATTTGGTTCAGTTCTGACAAGAGCATCTATGAGAAAAACGTATAAGTCTTAAATTTGCATAAATTTACATACACAGTACATAGTACATAGTTCTGAAGTCGGTGCTCATATACTTGTAGGACATAGATTCGTAGTTGTAATATAACAAAATAAGTTAAGCGCCGATTTCGGGACTCTGTACTGTATGTGTAAGAAACCAACATATATTTAAATTATTTTTTTGCGTTTTGGGGACATTGAAGTCGGTTTCTATTTTTTGTTAAAAAAAAAATCTATTAGCTGCCTTAAAAACAAGTAAATATACTACGTTCTTCTGACAGTGACAAACGACGTTTTAGAATTTTTTCTATTATATTTTTTATACAAAAAAAATACAAAATAACACACGAATTTGACACACTGTTTATTAATGAGTAAATATAATAATTAAAAAAATATGTTAAGACATTTTGATGCACGTAAAAAAATTTACACACATACAACTTACCTTAGAAATAACATTTCTATGAGTAACTGGATTATATTTGGCTATTAGGTACCCTGCAGCCAAGCCAACTAAATACGAGCCTGCTCTAAAATGCGTAGGTGTATACAAAGGGTTTGTTATAAGGTATTTGCGGTAATTGTTCAAAATCCTAGAAAAATAAAAACGTCTGTAATGTTAACAGATTTTCAAAAACAGTATTCTTCCTGACGCTCTCAGATAAAAACCCGTTCATGTGACCTTACGTAATCAATGACCATATTGTAAAATTAAAGAGGAGTTATCAAGCAATGGAAAAATTGGAAATTTTCGTTACGTAATGGCTTAGTGATATTAATTAATTGTATTTATTAAGTTATCTACGGTTATTTCTATAGTATTTGCCTATTAACACATTTTTCTCTACGGTTGACGTTCTAAATACATTTTTTTTAAATCAACAAAAGTTATACTAGATATTACATAGCCTTGATCACCCATTTGCTATTACCGCTGAAACGATACCTGCATCTACGCGAGCGATTTATCTTCACATGTTGATTTTAATACTAAAAATCTGAACGTGTCAGTGTCAGTAAACTACTAAATCTTGGCCAAGATTTTGAGTTTATCACCCTTATCACGCTAAATAAGTGCAGTGCGCAGTGCCAGGTGGTAGAACCAATGTAGTTCGACCGGGGAAGTACCACCGCCACACCTATTTCTAGCGTGAAACAGTTCTTGCGTTGCGGTGGAAGGGTGTAGTTGTCGACTCACTTTTATATGAGGCGACCATCTCAGTCCTCGGGAGTAGCAACGCATCTGTGGTCAACTTCATATAGAACCACTGTTCTATATGAAGTTGCTTACAAATGTCCATGGGCGGCAGTAACCCCTTACCATTAGATGGGCTGCTTGAATGTTTGCTACTTCATATTTATAAAAAAAAATAAAAAACAAGTAGTAGTCTTCAAATATAGCAATTTTAAGTTAGCGATCACTTGGACATTAATGTCCATGGTTGGCCAATGATCAGATAATGTTTTAACAAATATTGGTATATGTTACCGAAAATCCCCAGGTATTTTTGCAACTTCGGGATTTAATATAATAGAAGTTGCTGGCAGAACTATTGAAGCTATAAATCCAACCGAGAAGACCAGGAGGCCAAGTTTTCTATTCCTTATAAACAGCCAAGTTCCTATTGTTCCAATAACAGTCTGATGAAAGTCGCAGGCTACTGACCATAACACTGGATAACACTGTAGACAAAAAAAAAATTAAACGTCATATTATGGTTGTATTAAATTAAGATATGTTATTTTGGTAGTAAACTTTTTGTGATATTTTAGAATGCTCTATATTACTGAGAAATGATCGTATCGAGATAACTAGTTTACATTATTTTTTTCAAAAAAAAGTCCAAGCTGCGTGTTCGGCAATTTTAAGAAGTAGCAAGTTATTTGAACATTTCCATCGAAAAAGAAAAAGACATCCGGTACATTTGAAAAACAAAAGAACAAAAGGGATATTTTTGACACTTCTTAAAATTGTGTGTATTTGATTATTATTTTTTGTGAAAAGTCACAAAATATTTACAGTTGTACTTTTTAGTATTTGGTATAAAATTTGTATTATATACGGCATGAAAACAGACATTTTTCCATTGCTCTTATTATTCAGCTCTAATAATGTACTGCTTGCTTAAAGTAAGTGTTTGATCATCGCCAGAAAATAATTGTACTATCTATAATAAATAACAGATTCGCGTAAATACACATGTATTGTAATTCAGAATCTCCTTACCATATTCTCTACATTAATGTAATTTTGTACCGTCAGCAGAGTTGCCCACCAATTTTGACTGCATGCTTCCAATTCCTGATTAAAAATATCCTTTTTCGCCGGTGCTCTTGGCAATGTTAAGAGCTTAAATACTATCAATAAAACCACGATGATGGGCCAGATCAATCTAAAAAAAAAACATAAAGTTTGAATGTAATCAGTAACAGTTAAAACATAAGTTTATTATATTTTATACGAGTACATTGACTACAATAAAACATTAAATTAGATAACAGAAAAAAGAGTAATAAAAGAACCAATAAAATAGGTAATAGGGTTAAGACATAAAAGTGCAGTGATGTATTTTGATAAGGGGTTACACTCAGAATTTATATATACTTTAATGAATTAAAAAGTCAAAATGTTTTAAAAAGTTTTACTACTATTAATAAATAGTAAAACTTTTGAAAACATTTTAACTTTTGAATTCATTAAAGTAAGTATGATAACGTACTGTATTTTATCGTGTTGTGTTTCATTTTGTTAATTTCAGTTTTCAACGTACCTCAAGTAACGCTTCACTATTACTGTTACAGGATTGAACGGCTTCAAACCATTGGCTGTAAGGGATTTTATCAATAATAAGCCAGACATAAACATAAAAGTATCAACTACAATTTCTATGTTTGTAATGGCAAGCACCCATCCTTCTTCAAAATCCTGCAATCAATAGTGGTGTGGAAATAAACAATTTATTCTAAGCTTATATTTCCGCAAAATATAAAGGGATACAAAAATATCTTTGTGATTTTGATTTAAGCCTTCCGGGGCTAACTCGAAATCTCCGAGAAAATTCAATTGCTCAATGAGATACCTAAAGCCAGGAATTGAATATGGGACCATGTACCAGTTCGTTCGGTATTCCAACACCTGCATTCATTTCATACATTCAAAAAGATTGATCAAATTGAAATAAAATAAATGTTATTTTACAATTTGGAAAAAAATAGATTAATATATATTGTCTTATGTGACCAAGATGCCAAAACTAAGGACAAGTATGATTCTTTCCCGTTTGACGACCCGCGTGGTCGAGCGGTAACCATACTGGTCTAACGCGCAATGGGTCCCGGGTTCGATTCCCGGCCAGACCGAAATATGAATGATGAGTTTAGATTTCTATTCTGGGTCTGGGTGTTTGTGTATTCGTGTTTGTGTGTCCATGGCACCCACGAAACAGGAGAAAATCCCAGTGTGGGGCTATGAGTGTAGAAGGCGTGTTTAAAAAAAAAATCCATGATCACTAAAAATTAAGACATTTAGAACAGTTTATGTAAAGTAAATATAGTATCAAGCCTGACCTTATCCAGTCGGATGGCATTTGTAACACCCAAGTTCTTCGTCAGCCACCACGCATGTAGGCAGATGACTAGAAAAAAGGTGAGCACACGTATCCCAAAGAGAGACCGAAGATCATTATTTGTGATTGTAATAAGTGATTCGACGTTTTTTGGTACGTAGAAAGCCTTAGCATACATCAGACCTGGAAGATTGATGTATATTTAAATAACGCACTGGAATATAACTAGACCAAATAAACAAAGGTTCCACACATTAAGAGTTAACTGTTTGAATTAATCATCTGGCCTTATTTGGGAACGTCAAATAACAGCTGTAAATTATTTGGACTTTTATCTTAATTGATATTTATATTCCATGAACTTAGCTACAACCCTATTTAATATAAATACTCTCTCGCCTATTAAAACATATATTATTTAATGTTCACACGCATTCTATGACAGACGCTAGACTGTTCATGCTTGATTATAAAAATAATTTAAAAATTACCAGTAGAATTTGCATCCAATCCTTTAAGATTTACGTACAACGTTCCCAAACTCGTTAATGATACTGCGGACACTATAAGCAACCTAAAAAATCGGAAAATGTATTAGGAGAAGCAATAAATGAATCAGCTAATCAAGACTTGACGCTCAACAACTCAAATTAATTGAAGGTTACTAAGTTTGTATAAGCAGATGGCTTATATATAAAGCGATCTTAGGTTTTAGTAGCAACGCATTTGATATGGGTTATAGATTTCTGGAACAGAAGTATCTTGTACTTGAACTGGACTGTAACTCTTCATAAATATGAAATTTTACAGGAAGATGTTAACGAGTAATGTTTACCATGAGAAATAATATCCAAAGTCACGCTTAACTTCGATATCACCAGCAATATCACAGTTGCCAACAGATATGTGTGGTTCATCTACAGTTAGACCTAAGTGCGTTTGTCTGAACAGCGCACCAACAAATTTACTGACTGAATGCGGCTTGCAAACTGCCGGCGTACAAACTCCCCATCTTAGGGTGTTGAATTCCAGATGGTGTTTGGTTTTACTCTGAAATTTATTGACACAAAATAAATATATATTATGATAAAATGCTGTATTGCTACTATGTAATTGATACTAACTTGAATATATTTTTTTACGTCCCCAAAAAAATCCACCTGATCAAGCTCAAATTTCACGTCTGCTAAATGAATATGAACCAAACAGTACTGTGTCCTCATGTCTGGATGCACTTTCTCCCAAGGAAATTCAAGACATTCGTCATAATTGCCGTAGTTATTCCTTGACCCATACAATTGACCTACTGGAGTCTGCATTGAATCCCATACTGAAAAAAATAGATAATTGCAGTAATTTTTATGATTTTAATGATCATCTAAGTATGGTTTTTATACGATTAAATTAAAAGAAAAAAAAAATGAAAAATAATTGAAAGGATAAAGTGAGAGAGAGTAGTAAGACACATCTTTCTACCCTTAAACTTACTCCATGTGGCCCAAAGAGTGGAGTTCTGCACATTCTTTATAATACTTAGCAGCTGCTTTAAGCATAAAGCTTCATCATTTCGCCAGTTCAGACCTTGAAGGTCTTCCATTAAAATCTTTAAATGTCCATTTCGGATGTGCTTATTTTCAATATAATTGGGGGCAAAAACTGTAGCATTTTCTGGAATAAACAAGATTTTCTCACATCTGACAATAGATACTTTGATAAAGTACAAAATATTTCAGATGTATTATACCTTCTTCTCCAAATCTTAAGAATTATAAAAGATAGTTATAAAATATTGATATTTGGCTGAGGACATTTCTGGTATATCTTACAGTTTCTAGTAGTCTGGCTGGGCTGCTGGAGTCGTGGTCGGAAAACTCAGTATAAATGAAGGTATACTGTGTTGTTTTTACTGATTGTTTCAGAAGGGGGGTTTTCAAGCGTACGTATGTATGTAGGTATGTATTTCCGTTTTTCTGGCATGCGTAAAAACTCCAACGGCCTGACGCATAACAAAACACAGTTTCAATACATTAATTAGAAAAAACGGAGATATTTCTTTATCATAGTGCCAATACGACAAACGCAAATAATTACAGAAAAAAGTACCACAATAACGTTAGTCAGCGCGTGTACCGATTGTACTTTATACGCTTTTGTATTCAAAGGGTAGAAACGGAATACTATTATTGACTTCGCTGTCCGTCTGGACGTCTGTCCGTCTGGCCGTCTGTCCGCCTATCTGTTTGTCTGTCACCAGACTTTTTTTATTAGATTAAAGTAGCAAAGAAGCATGCAGTCCACCTTATGGTAAGTAGTTACTGCCGTCCATTAACATATGTAAGCAACTTCATATAGAACAGGGTTTCTATATGAAGTCAATTATACGAGTAGATGCGTTGCTACTCCCCAGGAATAAGATGGTCGCCTCATATATAGGTAAGCCGGCAACCACACCCTTCCAACGAAACACAAAAAACTGCTTCACGTTAGAAATAAATGTGGCGGTGGTACTGCCCCGGTCGAACTACACTGGTTCTACCACCTGGCAAGTACCTTATTAGT
>DWNE01002115.1:0-19738 GCA_018249875.1 Cecropterus toxeus | reverse complement strand
GCCGGGAATCGAACCCGGGACCCACTGCGCGTCAGACCGGTATGGTGACCGCTCGACCACGCGGGTCGTCAAATTTATTGTGCGGGTCGTCAAAATTAAAGTGCAGAATGTAAATTTTCTTACTTATAACTCAGAATTCTATGACAAGACTATGCTTATCAAAAATACATAGATAGATTATATCTGAGTTCTATGACATGACAGGAGTTCAAAAAGGTGCAAAAAGACCTTTTCTTCGAAGTTGATAGTGAGAATATCCACTAAAAGACCCATAAATTCAAATTTTGGGTGTTTGAAACCTCCTTTAAAATAGCTTGATTTACAGTTATCATGGCTTCGTCCTCTAGAAATCTGCATATAAGAAGAAATATAAACTATGCAGTGTAAAATAAAATCCCCCATCCTCCAATCTTCTCGCCAATAATCTTTATCACATCACCAATTTCATTTTTCAAGGCCCTACACATGGTCTACACCCTACACACCCTTCAAAGGGCTACTCAATAACGCTAAATTGTTAAGTATCCCTAACAACGCTCCCATAAACATTTTCCCATTAATTAAAGACTTTCCATCTCACAATAGAAGTCACGTGGCACATCCCCTTCAAACCACCGTCGCGAAAACAATCTTATTTGCGTTTAGATTTTAAATGTCAATGTCATTTTCAACTTTATAGCGTTAACAATAAGAAATTCGTTTATTTACTGAAGCGAATTACTAAATTAGTGACAAAAATGTGTTCTTGTCCGTGATTATTAAGTCTATTTCAAAATTCAACCTTATTTTTTCGTGATAGAATAACTGAATTGTTTATAAACGGCATAATAACTTTGTTGGCGCCATGCTGTGTACATCCAAAGCGCGCCAAATCACCTGTCAAAACTTAATGGCGTCACGTGACGTTTTGGCATAATGTCGTTATTGCCGTTGACATTTGCCGAAAACTTTGAAATAATAATTTTGGATATTTAGTACAAGGTGTAGGTTTTCAAATCTACTGTTCTAATATTTAGATTACTGTTCCAAATATTTATATATAGAAATTAGATTAAAAAAATAATAAAATTATTAAATTGGTGGGTAGGTACTAGTGTTAAGAATAAAACATTTTTTTTGTTGGGCGAAGCAACGCATCTGTGTTCACTTCAGAAAGAATCCCTGTTCTATATAAAGTCACTTACCACTTACCACCAGATGGACTCATGTTCGTTTGTTTCTTCGATCTTACGATTTTTTTTTAATATAAAATGTAATCTAAAGAGAATCATATTTTTTTGAAGTACCTTAACAGCATTCAGCTTTATTATGTAACAGGTCGGTTAATAAAATACAGACGAATTGAGAACCTCCTCCTTTTTGAAGTCGGTTAAAAATAGAACCAAACGTTCATCACTATATTATTAATGCATATTACTAAACTGGTATTATCTTTAAAACATTAAAACAAAAATCGACGGCTTAAAACACATCATTATCAAAATAGTCAAGTAAAAGTTTTATTATATACCTATATATTTACTAACTTTCATTTGAAACATTTTTTTTAAATTATATAGCCTATGTCACTTTCCAAACTCAGACAATTCTAATGATACGTCATACGTCACAATCTGTCAAGCCGTTTGGGCTGTAGCGCGTGCCAAAGAAATGGACATACATACAAACAAATATACATACATACATCCATGCATACGCATGAAAAACATCACCCTCTGTCTGACGCAGTCGGGTAAAAAACAAAGATTACATTCTTTTTTTACTTTTAAAATATCGTCAAATCCGGATGCGTTGAAATCTGATATACAGGTTGATCGATTCTTTTTAAAACTCGACGAGCCTACCGCTTCCGTTTCGGATAAATGAAGGCTTTTGGGGGATTTTATTTTTTACTTGTAACCACATTTGTTTAGTTGATTACTCCTTAATCCCGTGGTAAAATTGATTTTGTAGCAATAGGTTGTTCTATGGATATTTCTTATGACATGTCATCAAAATTTTAGATACCACCGGGATAACGTAAATGGATCTTGTAATGATGGGCAAAAGCGTAGAAAAATAATTGTTTTGGGGAAGCATAGTAAATTCGTTCTAAGAGCAGTATATGAGCTTGCAATGTACCTTGCAATGGCAAGATACATTGCAAGGTATGGCCGAAAAAACACGTAAGCGTGCAAAGGAATGCAATGTATGGACCAGGGATGTTATGGATTTGACATTTCGGATCTGGACAAGGACGTATCTTTATGCGTAGATATGGCAACAAAATTATACCGATTTCGGTTACGGTTTCGGATGTATAATTATTTCGGATTACCCGTTAGTTTCGGATAGTTTCGGTAACGGATGTTCTATTTTTGAGGAATTTTTAACGTAATTTACAAATAGATAACAATGTAACAGCATGATAACATAGAAATAGTTTTATTTCTATGCTATCATTTGCTGTTACATTCAATTGTATTAGTTAGTTATTAGTTACTATTGTTACTTAATCAACCTTAAGTTTTATTTCAAAACAAAACGTATCCGAAACATTTATACCTATCGGATACGTTTATTTTTTTTCGGATATCCGATAGTTTCGGTTACGGATAACATAACTTTCCTGGTATGATGACAAAAACGTAATAAATGTATTAAGGGTAGGTTTAAGTGTATTTTATACACTAACGAGAGTAGCAACATTACAAATACTACAACCTGTGTCGTCGCGGCAGATGAGTTTGTAAAGCGTTGGTGTCATGTTCTCCACGCTTCACGCTCCGCGACCGCGGCCAGCCTTGAGTGGTACGTGAGAGACTTTTCTGTCTCCAAGTTATTAGTGTTTCTAATATTTGAAAGTTTATAATGAGAGCATGTCACATACATGATCTCAAAGGTACGAACGTAGTCTCTTTTTACGATGGAAGCTGGAAGTTTAAAAATGATTGTAGATCAAAAAGTGGTAACTGATTTCTGCTTAAAGCGTAAATATGTTTCTAAGTGGATACGTAAGGATAAAGTTGGAACGTCATAGAAAATTTAGATTCGAGCGCGTTGTAAATAAGATGCCCAGATCATCTAGTGGTTGGAACATGAAGAAAAAAAAATAAAGCAAATTTGGTCAAAAAATATTTTATTTAAATGTGACAATTTAATACCTGACGACTAAATTCCATTTCGTACGATTTAATTTATTTTTAATGTTTTTAAGATTAATATTCAATTTTACTTTCTAAACTTTGCAGTAAAATGGCATCACTTTTCTTCATGCTCTAAAGTTACTTTCCAGGTTTGTTTCACTAATTCAAGCCATATTTATTATAAATACCAACCCTATTATAGAACCCTTTTTGAGTAGATTTTTTTCTCCATTGCGGTTTCCTCGCTGCACCGCACCGCGCTGCGGTCGCTCGTGTAACCTAGAACACCATGTATATATAAAAACGAGGCAAAGTAAGCAATTGTAAGCTTTAATTTTATAAAAGTAGTATAATTCAATAAAACTGGTTCTAACTATTAATAAAAAAACTATTCTAAATAAAACTATTCTTCCGTATATGTGTCCTTATTTTGTCGAAATGGCCATTTCGATTATAAATATCTGGAGTTTCATTAGGAATTGCAAAATTATTTCAAATTAGGAACAAGAAGAATTCCTATTTAGAATTTACGAAAACGAGTTCCAACATGGCACCAGGACTGCAGAACAACTGGGAAGGATTATGAAGTGCTTGAGGAAGCAACTGTAAAAGCAAAATCGGTACGCTTTGGGTTCCAACATATTCATTGTGGAATCTTTGACAACACAGCAAATTACATTGACAGCCGATAACTCTTATTAATAACAAACACATATGGCGTTCCTACTTAGTATCCTAAAGCGACTATTTGGCCATTCACTTTATACCCATAGGTATCCTAATCAGGCATTTGCTATTAGGAAAATATTTTAATTTTGAATAAATTGAAATATTTTCCTAAAATGAATTGTATATAAATACATGTATGAGAATGTTTCGAATAGCCTACATCATTGGAAATACTATATAATATGAAGTTTAAACTGTCAATTTAGTATTTTTGTAGAAAATCTGCTTATCCATAGCCGCGTGGCCTCGTAATGATCCGAAGCGCACGTGCCGTCTAATGGAATTAATTATTCCAATCCCGCCCTTGTTACCGTAATAACATATTTTGACGTGCTCACCGCCTCTGCTCGCCTGGTAATCATTCGATAATTATGTATTATGTATATATTTTTATATAATACGATTTGTACGTGGTTATTATAATAACCCACTTAAATACACTGTAGTATACACTATATATCTGTTCATTATGTTGCCCTGGTATTTACAATAATTACATTCATTATATAATTAACAAAGGTAAATTGCATTAGTAGTTGGCCATTAATTAGGTGCATTATAATATGATTGCTCTCATATATATGTACATATTATACGTATATACATACCTATGCTATAGATTTTCCTTTATTTATAAACTTTGTAGACGTACTCCGCATATATTAATTGTTTGTTTAATTATTCAGTAATTTATCTTAATTTGTGTTGTTTATAAAACGAAATCGGATATCTATAGTTTAAGTTCTATTTCGAGATGAAAATTTATAGGTCTTCAGATGAAACAAGATAAGGCTTTAAACATATAGGTAGTAATAAATGCTTAGATATGTTTTACACTAGTTTATATCCTCTGCTTTATTCGGAAGTTTATGAATGATAATCTGTTTTATAGTCGACGTTTTAAGCGATTGACGCCAAGCGAATAACGCTTGAAACGATGTTTTTGTGGCCCTCCCCTAAGCTTAAACTTAACAGCTAAGTTTTAGCTAATACATACAAATATTATCTGCTGACTTACAAAAGAGATAAAAGAACTGAGCTATTTTGTCGAAACCTGTTATGTCCCCTCCTACAGACTACAGACTTTTAATTGACCGATACCGAATCGAATGTATTGTAGTGGTACTTGAATACTTCCTCATACTGGTAAAGGTCCAACCAAACAAACCTCGTAAGTAGATAACTAACGGTATTGATTGATATGACTGGCTGACTTCAATCTGATAAAAAGAAAAGCCTTGGTCCCTATGATCAAGGCATTTTTTATCAGATTGAAGTAACAAACGAGCATGCAGTCCACCTGGTGATAAGGTACTGCCGCCCATGCATGCCTGTTAGCTGTAATTTTATATAGAACAGGGATTCTATTTAAAATCAATTACAGATGCGTTGCTACATCCGAGAACTAAGATGGTCGCCTCATGTTTAAGTGAGCCGGCAACCACACCTTACCGAAAAGCAAGAATTGCTTCGCGCTAGAAGGTGTGGCGGTGGACTCCGGGCGATCTACACTGGTTTTACTACCTGGCTTTGTTTAATAACGCTTACATTGAAAATCTTATGTATGTTTGTAATCTTATAGGGCCGCGAAATTTCGCTATAAATTTTAGTAAAATTTCACAAACGTCTACGCTTTAAACGTAAGTTGTTTGCGCGCTTTCTTGCCACAAACGTGTAAGAAGTCGAATGAAAATCCTCTTGAGGTATTCCCGGAGCGCCTATGACATGAGGCTCTTCAAGAAAGATATGAAAAGAGCTCTTCTTCAAAGCTGGCGATGCATTGATGATTCATTTGATGTTGTAAACGTCCATGGGCGACGGTGAGTACTTTCCATCGGCTGACAGATAACTATGCCATAAAATATGGGTTTGTGCGGTACTTTTGCCGTGTAATCAGTTCAAGACTATCTCTTTTTACTAAGTCAACGGCTACACCAGTCTTTTCAGTATATCAGTAGATCAGTCTTTTCAAATAAAAGCCCTCATCTTTTGTTTGTTTCGAGCCCCTTTTAACAAAATAAACAGTTTAATGGTTGCTTTCATTGTGGTTCAGTTTTTAGGGTTCAATTCAGCGAATTTCAATTCGATCGTCCATTAAGGGTAACTTGATACCCATTGACGATTCCCCCTTATTGATGGGTCCTTGGTAATAGCGGCCCATCTTCGGAATCTGGCGATTAATTAAGCAAGTTTTAATTGTTCCAAGTTTATCAGTTTATAATTAGAGAGGCAAACAAAGAGAGTACGTTTTATTTAATTAAATTGGTAAAAGGCAAGGTTTAGTGCGGTCGGACTTAGGGCAATATGAATAAAATGAAATATGAAAACTGTAAAAGCCGATGAGGTTCTGAAACACCACCAAAATAGTAGGGTTCGATCGGGAAGGTACCACCGACACCTGTTTCTAGCGTAAATCATTTTTGGTTTTCAGACGGAGGGTGTGGTTGCCGGCTCACTTATAGGTTATAGGTATATAACAAGGCGAACAAACAGTCATCTTGGGAGATGCAAAATATTTCTAATTGGCTTTAGAACCCCTCTTCTATATGAAGTTGCTTACAGATGTCCATGGGCGGCAGTGACCACATACCATCAGATGGACTGCATTGTTTGTTTGTTTGTCTAAACATAAGTGTACATCCAACATAACGTAGTTCAGCTATTGGATAGAAAGGCATATTTAACAGAGATTTCACCTGTAACTCTTAACGCGACAAACCGGCACATTGGCATTAAGGGAGCTATTAAATATTAAAACTGACGATGACGATGTTGATACTCGTATACTCCTAAAAGTCCTAAAATACAACGTAGGTATTTACTGTACTGAGCCCAATAGTTAAAGTTTAAAAGGTGCGTATAATGGGAAGTGAAAACAAAGAAAAATAAACTAAATTTTTCAAACGGGAAATCGTTCGTAGCCGAATTAAAAAGAACAATTACAGTCATGTTGAAAATTGGAAATGACAGCCATCATAATGCTTTTCCACTTTCTTTAAAATGAAGCAATTAAGCTAAAATTTCTTTTCAATATACAGTGCGTCAATATATAGGTATAACTTAGATTTAAAAAATGTTGGATGCGTCCTTATCTATCGTATTTAAAGATAAAATATATTTTTCCCTCAAATACGCTACGGATGTTAAGAGCTTCTCATTTTTACTAGAAGCTACCCCTAACTCGTCCACTTTTTGCATAGTCTCCCACAATATTTGTTCAACCCCGAAGTACCAGGGTGGCAGCGGGAGTGGTCGGCAAACAACCGGCGCCGGCGTGGCGCGGTCCCCACCTGCCCAAACTAAGTGCTAATCTATATTGTTAGGATGGGTACTGTCTGAAATCGTAATAGTTCTACGGTTTAATGCGTAATTACCCGCGTATGTATGTATGTATGTATGTTTGTTTGTATGTATGTTAATGTCTTTGGCAAGCGTCACAGCCCAAACGGCTTGACGAATTGTGACGTATGACTTATCGTTAGAATCGTCTCAATTTGTAGAGTGACAAAGGCTATGTGATTTTTAAAAATGGCGCCTTCAAATAGGGGAAAAAGATGGGGGAGAGACGACTCTTTTATTATCGCGGCAATGTTTATATCAAATGAAAATAAAGACCTAGTAAATACACCATTCTCAAATTATGTATATATATAATAGTACTTACACTTTATTATTATTTCGAAAACTCTTATAAATCGTTAAAATAATATAAGCAGTACCTTTGCACATGATGTTATATATAAGCTTTATGTATGTTTGTTAATTCTGTGTACATAAATAAATATCGCTATGAACAAAAAAATCGTTTTACGCAGTGAGTTTTTTTTACTATTTTTAAAAATGTTACTTGTTTAATATTAATACTATAAACAATAGCAAAATCTAAAGAAAATCTGTATATATAAAAGGGAATTCCGACTCACTGACATTATATCAACGCACAGCCTAAACTACTGTACTTAGAACCTTGAAATTTGGTACAGGGGTTATTTTAAAAAGTAAGTGAGCGATAAGAAAGAAATTTAAGAAATTCAACCCCTAATGGGATTAAATAGGATTAAAAGTTTGTATGAAAGTCCGATAATTTTGTAGCAAGCTCTATGAAACTTACGGACTTACTACATATCTTGCTTTATGGGTAGAAATAATGAAATAATTATTTTATCTTATTTTTTTAAATTAACCCCTAAGTATATAAAATAGGGGTACAAAGTTTATGTACGTTGGTACACCGTTTTTTAATACCCAACGAAGTGGGACCAGGTCAGCTAGAAATAAATATATTTTATACAATTTTATACACAGTTTTCATGGTAGTGAAACTAGTGTGGACGAGGGTTTGTTCAACACCCATATCAAGATTATAAGTAGATAGCTAAGTTTGCGAACTTCTTTCGTTTACGAAGCAAATTCAGCTAAGGAGGTCGGATTTGACGTCCATCATTTTTGTCTCCAACTTATATAGGTCATAATATAAGCTCTCAAAAACAGTATCCTCTTTTACTATGAATACATCCAGAATGTAGACATCTAAAATATTGAATCTAGGATATAAATAATAAGTAAGTATATATGCTTACTGCGAGTTTCCCTCACTTAGGTAGGCACTAAGAAGGAACAGGAACTAAGAAAGAAAAGGAAACGTAACTCTCCATAAAGTTTACTTTCAAGTGAGGTGTATATCCAGAAAGATTGTTAACGACTTAGCCGAATGTATACTTATGCTTGTTTTTTTATAAAATCCGGTCAAGTGCGAGTCGGACTCGCGTATAAAGGGCACCGTACCATTATCTGTAAATAACGGCTAAATTCACGTTTGTTGTATGGGAACCCCCCTTAAATATTTATCTTATAGTGTTTTTAGTATATCTATTTGTTGCTAAAGCGGCAACAGAATTACATTATCTGCAAAAAATTTAGTGTTTAGCTATAACGGTTCATGAAATACAGCGTGGTGACAGATGGACAGACGGACAGCATAGTCTTAGTAGTAGGGATCCGTTTTTACCCTTTGAATAGGGAACCCTAATTAGCGGCTCACCGTTTATTAATCTGAAAAACGAATTGAATGTTGGTACGAAATAAGAATTACAAAAATAATATTCCCAAGCCTATAAATATAGCCCTTTTAAAGGAAAGGGTTAATTGGCGAACAATTGTGTAAGAAATGTTAAAAGATTTTTTGCCGTAAAAAGCTGTTTCTTACAATTTGTTATTGTCGCATAATGGAAAGGGTTAGGATTTACTCAAATCGTCACGACCCCGTGAGAATTGCCGTGACCCAAAAAAAGATCGTGTCAATAAGAAAATAATCGTTTGTTAACTTCTTTGTTATAATCGGTTCCTTTGAGAATGTTGTTTGGGTTTGTCTTTGAGAATTTGTTGGGTTTGTAAACGCAATTTATTTTAAAATTTTGTGTAAAAATCATTAAACTTTGCGTGAAATGTTAAAGGGTTAATTGAATGATGGCTCGAAATATTTCCAACTGTTATAAATATATGATTAATGATTTCTTGATATTTTTCTTTGTCCTTTTATTATTTTGTGTAATTTATTTCTGTCGATTTATGAGAAAGAAAGAAACATCAAACATGTTTCTTTTTCCTTATTGGATTTACGCAGTAAATAATCTATACTAATATTATAAAGTAGTAGAATTTGTTTGGTTAAACGCGCTAATCTCAGAAACTACTGGCTCGAATTGAAAAATTCTTTTCGTGTGGAATAGTACATATAACATATAACATATGTTTGTTTATTCTTTCGTATGTAGTATGTAATATAGTCAGTGTCAGAAATTATTGCTAAGTAAGAGAGTAAATTGCCTTTATGTAGATTTTGGTTGTATTTTGTGATCTAATCATGTTTATTGTGGCTTTTTGTATATAAGTATTATATTATAGAAGTATTATAGCAAATGTGGAATACAGCAGCGCTGAAGACTATTATTAAGCAAAATTATCTAAATATTGCAGATCCTGCATAACATACGAGCAGCAAAATTGTATAATGAGTTGCCGGAAAACGTCAGCGTAAACACTTTTGCTAAATTCAAATGCATCCTATTTTTTTTTTATAAATATGAAGAAGCAAACGAGTAAGCAGCCCACCTGATGGTAAGTGGTTACTGCCGCCCATGGACATATAATGGTTAAAACTAATGAATAGGTAAATTAAATTGGGTTCTTTAATACAATAAAATTATGAAGCTGTTAATTCAACTCACTAACAAATCACGCGCACTCACACAAATGCACACAAACACATGCGCGCGCGCACACACACATCCACACACATCTACACAAACACTTAAACATGCACTCTCAATTTTGCACTGAAAAACAAGAATTTAGCCGAATTAAAATATAATTATGTACAATTATTTTAGTTAAGTGTCATATTTTAAGTGACAATTACTGTAACGAATGTCTTATGAGATATAAAGCTTATAAGATATAAATCTTCAAACCGAAGTATGATGTTGAAGCTGTCGGAGGTGAAACACAAAAGGTTCTACTATCATACACTTAAGTACTATATATATACCTTATGTACTTACTCGTATATACCAACTAGTAAGTACGTACGTACGTAATAATCTTACCTATATGTACAATTTTGAAGAATGTAATTTTATACGTCTTGTACCTATTTGTTTTTTTTTTTTATTGTTAGCTACAATTCAATGTCAGTGCAAAGGAAACTCCATCGTCATCTCGATTAAACAAATTGGTAGGTATAGTACAAAAAACACATAGATATAATTATGTTGGTAACTAAAGGACAGTTGCCTGCAAAGTATACGCAAGAAAAACCTATCGATCTAGGTGTAACGAAATACATGATTTGAAGCAGTAAACACTAGTCCGATATCCGTGGGACTGGGCCGCGTGGTGAACCGCGAAGCCTAGAGAAACTGCGGCCTAGCATACCTATCTAGCTATAACCTATAGATACTACATACATGTTACCTGGCTTCGATGTTAAGTATAATTTAGTTTTAATAGATTTATGAGGTCCTAGTAGGTATGTAGTAGGTAGGTACAATAAGTATATAAGAATCTATACATAGTATCTATATTATAAGAGTTACGGTGTTACTATATATTCTTATGAGACCCTAGTAGTTATATAAAAGTATCTAGGTAAGTTGTGCATAAGTTCGGTTTTATTAAAGAACACCACAACATTTATCAAATCCACCAGAAAGCATCTATTAAGGGTGAATATGGTGGTAAATCTGGACTCGAACCGTGAGTATTTTGTCACAAGTAAATGATTGATTCTGATAATAATATTCACACAAATTCAGTTATTTTGAAACACTCTCTCACACTCAAACAAACTCTACATAATTTAAATGTTCCATACCTACGTATTTCTTAAAAATAATAATATAATTGATTTTAATTTCATGCACCTTAAAGATAAATCCATTGAAAAAGAAATATAGTACAAAATCCCAGTACATTACGCTCACCAGTACCAGGCGTGCATGGGAAGGCGGAAAGTCGCTGACAGCTGATTGACATCTCACTCGCCCGACGGCAGCATGTTTATCTCATTTCTTTTTACAAACATTCCAATGACACTCGAAAAACATGCCGGTACTATATTCCATAGACATAAGGATGATTTCGAGAATACAGCTTAAAAATATTCGGTTTTGTTTTGTGGTACGAAATTACTAATGTATGAATGACTAACAAGACAGAACTAAAGTAAATAGGAGCTAGAAACGCACCAGCTGTGTCCGGTGCCCGCTTTAGTTTTAATTCTAAATGGGTTTAATTGAAATACGGCACGTTACAACGCGTTATAATTAACGCAGGTGCAGTTGGCGGAATTTGAAAATGGAACGGACTGGGAAGTTGGCGGGAAATAAAAGATGAACATCTTTTTTAATCCCGCTAAAGTTTACTTATGTGATTGTGTTTATTCTTTTAAAAATATAACATAATATTATCATTATAATTATAAGAGAACGTTATGTTTACTTAATTATGATATCACACCAACTGTTTACTAATAGAAATTTTAACATAGCGAAGAGATTTTCTTCTTCTAAAAAAATACAATGTGATTTCTGAAACATTTTGCAGGATATACTATGTTTTTTATAAGTATACCAGTACCTAATTGGGGGTAAATATAAACCAACTTTTGTACTTGCTTGTATAAAAAGAGACTATTTAAGTTTGCATTATTCCACAATATTTAATTAATATATAAAAAGAAGTAGTAACATCATAATGTTCATGATTTTTGGCATGTTTTTAAATTATTAATTCATTATGTAAAAAGTATGTAGTAATTACATCATAATGTTTATGATTTTTGGCAAGTTTTTAAATTATTAAGTAATAAAAGTAGCTATTTATTTAATAATTTTGCATGTATTTATAATAAGTAGAGACGAAATTAAACCAACTAACATAGTCAACCAGCAAAATCTTAAGTATTTTTTTACCTTTTTCAATTACTTATTATTGCTATAGATCCATTTTTATTACTCGAAAACGTTATTCAACTTAATGTTAAAGGTCACATAACACAACCGAAAATTGTAAATTAACCTATTGTTAAATCAGCAGTCACCAATAACTTTCTAAATGACACAAAGGGGTTATAATTTTGTAAAAAGAAGTAAAATGCAACAAAGGCTGACCCTTCCTACCAAGCACTGGTCGCAAAGAATTTAACAAAAAGTATTATTCCTTTTTTTATTGATCCGTAACTCAAAACCGCAAGCACATGCGCAAATAGTTTGGAAAGAAAAATAGAGTTTTTTTTTCTAATTTCGTTCGAAAATATCGAATGTCGCTCCTCTATGAGTTTCCGAACGGAATAGGTTTTTCAATGATTCGGTAACATGTGTTATTGATATAAGTTTTAGAGCGTGAATTATTTTTGTGGCAGGAAATAAAAGGCTCATATTATTATTTGTAGAATTATTTTATGAATCGTTCGCGGCTTCACCTTTGTTGCAACTTGCGTTTCTTATAAGGTTGATAATCAGCTGGTTTAAATTATAAAGTTTGTTTGTGCTCTAAAACTAATTTAAGTATTGTTTGATATAGAACTTTTAATGCTTGTCAAAAGTTGCCTAACTGATAGAGATAAGAGAATGCCAAAAGGCATTAGATTGAATATTTTATTTGGGTCTAATAAATGAAATACCTTGATGTTCTAAGCATTTATTTAGACGAAGAGTTAATAGCATGAAATTATATAACATACATAAAATAATAAACTTTTATTGAGTACCTACCTATTTATTCCATACTACATAGTTCCTACCTTATTTGTAGAAACCCATGCCATATTTGACTCTACTTAAATAAATCACCGCACTTTTTCCTGGCTGCTTACAAAAATAACCGTTGCACCGAACGTCAATTTAAAAAGTAAACGTTCTAAATTTGAATGCTCATTAAAATGGATACGCAGAAGTGTCCTAACTCCGCTTAACGTGTTTTTAGAACATGGCGCGTGACAGGAGGTGTCGAATGGCGAAAATATTTGTCATGTCACTAAAGGGTTTGGTTTTCTTCAGCTGACGAATTGAATGATGCATTCCTTTTTAAATCCGACCAATATTAGTAATAGTTATTTAGAACTATGTTACGTTTGAAGCATCAAATGATAAATTAAAGGTAATCTACGTAATATAAAATTATACGTAACATAATACGTATAACTTTTGTTTTGTTCTATATTCTGCAAATTGTTAATAGTAATATTAATATACACATTAGTTCAATACCAGAATGAATTTGGCAAAACACTACCGTGCTTTTCGATTTTTTGTTTTAAATTTGATATTAAAGTTATTGTGCTTAAGTCATACTTATTTTAGAAAAACACCTACAGACAAAATTAGGAACGATCTCGCGGATAAAGACTATCATCAAATATTAGGGTAGCATGTCAGTTCATTACATGTGTTATTAGCAAATATTTTATTATCTAAATTATTGGGATCACATGAAATAGTTTCGTATCAATGTTGTAAATTCATTCTTATATAGTCTGCCTTATCCATAAATATGATAATGTTTAAGTATCTACTAACTTATTTTATTGGCAGCACTTGAAATTATATCGTATCAACGGTATGAATGACCTACTATTATGTATAATTATCTATTTGTCGTTATGGTACTCTGGTATTTGCATTGATGTAAAAATAAATATGTGCATAGTTCTAGACCTGACTGACTTCAGGCGTTATCTTCCGTTTCAGGTATTATAAATTGTATCGAAATTAAAAATATAATATTAGGAGATTAAATAAGATTTTCCTTTTGTAGTTCAGACCGGAATTATTTCATTGTACCTCTTAAAAAAACTCCCATCTTTTGTATGTCTATAAGGGAGTTCCTACGATGACAAAAAAGTTAAACGTTAATCGATGTGATAAAAACAGGCAACGGTCATGCAGCCAAGACATACATGAATATCTATATACTTAGACATTTAATTTGACTTAAACAAAAATATATGGTATTTAAAGGTAGGTAGGTAGGTGGTAGGTATTTAAAGGTCTAAAATAATACCTCTGCTATAAGTGTCTCAGTTATACAAGCCCTACCACACTCTTCACATTTTAAAAACAAGCCCCAACAAACGGTAAAAAAAACAACAATACTCCTGTTTATTAACCAATAAACAACTATGAACAGTTTCTGAAAGGAACCTTAATTTACTTTAAATAAACAGCTCGTAAACCCTATTAAATTCTAATCTATTTCAATTACTGAATTGTTCATAGGAACAAACACTACTCGAGCGTAAAATGTCCTCTTTAAATCAATTAATTATCAAATCTGATACTTGAGAAACGCATACGCACCACCGGCTTAAACGTTTGATATTATTAATATTAATCCTACATACAAGCAACCACCAAAACAATCCGTTCATCAACCTACAGATCACACACGATACAAAAAGAATAAAAAAAAAAACAAAACAGGCTCCAAGATAAAAGTCCTTTGACTTTTTCTACAGAATAAAAAAGGGAAAAATTAAAAAGAAAACTTAAGGCCGCGCCATACTGTCTGCTATCCGATTTCCGACATATTAGGTTACAGCCCGAATGATGGCTTTACTTTTATTCGGGAACGTAAAAAATTATAATTTTCTTTATTGAGATAAATTGTATGCGAGCGCGGAAATTTTTACGGGCCGCTTTAAAATGTTGTTTACAAAAAGGTTGGTGATTTTACGTTTTTTTTGGAGACCTTTTAGTACTTGAGAAAGAAACAAGTCTGAGTTTATACCTACCTACTAAATAAAGATTGGCCACACACATAAGGGTAGGTACATTGAAAAATTGTGTATGATGAGAGATTTTACGCGTCGATAAATACGAGTATAATTCAAGAAATTCCATGATAAAACAAAGATCAGTGGTATTAAAACTTATTTGAGTTATTTTGCCCGTGACTTTAAAGTTAGCCCGTATGAGTTGGAAGAGGCCACTTGATATCGTCTGTGTTGCTTCAGCGGCTGTAAGCGCTTTAATGTATTAAAATCATTAAAAATTAAGGTTTTAAGAATCGATTTGTTTAATTTACTAGTAACATATATATATTTCTGTCAGATGTTGCAACACATTTTACCCCTTTTTAACGTCTCTAGTGATGAAATACCTATCAAGAAACATTTCTTAGTCGATGTCTACATCATAAAATTAACCAATTGATATAACTTTAGCACAATATAGATTCATCTAACTGTGACTTTATTTAGTAGTTTAGATTCCTGCTTAATTAACGAGAAGTGACTATCCTTTCGGATATAAAGATGTTACTATATATTAGACTTTAGTTAGAGTTGTTATCCTACATATATCATTACCTAATCATTATCATTATCATCATTAAATTACCTATGGATTTACTGTTGGTAACAATAAATAAATCCATTTTAAATCAAATTTATATTAATTGTTTTGGTTTTTGCCCTATGCAATATAAGTGAAAGATATTTCTCGACTTCAAAACCGGCCGGGCGTCATGAGTGGCACGTAGTGTTCCGATAACACTGAGTCAGCAACGTTTCTGTTAACGCGAGCGGCGCCAGTTTATATCAACTGTTGACGTTTATATAGTCCTGGTACTTTGTTATTAATTTGTTAATAAACTAAATAAAATAAATCATGTTGCACAATCCTTTGGACATATTTGTCCAATATTTCTTATTCAATCTGCTATAACTGCCAACAATGGTCATTTTTAGTTTGTTAATACTATGCTATGTATTTATTTTGTAAAATAAATTTTAACGCATGCAACATAATACAGATTAACATTAATACAGAAACTATATAAACAGTCGTAATTGATGTTTTGGTGACCTTTAGTTACAACAGTCTTGGTTTTGAAACACTAGGCGCTCAAGTGTAGGCAGAGTTCCGATAACCCTGAGTCAGCGACGTTCAACTGTTGACGTAAGAGGCGCCTGTCCGATAAACCTGTACGGGCTTATGTTGCTCTGGTACTTTGTTATTAATTTTTTAATTATTAACAATTTATAATTAATTATTTGCAAAGTTTTAAATAATTATTTGCCTGGTATTAACGCATATTATGTAAGCTGTGTATAATTATTGAATTATTGTAATCGTCTGTTATCAATGTGTTAATTTATAGTTTATACAAAATCGTGGTATAACATAATTATTATGGTGTACCGTGCATTACGTTCTATAAACGTATTAAGCTAAATTTCTACTAGGTATAGAGTCAGGATGTTGTACAACATTCCTATAGAATCATTAATCGTTACTAGGAAGCATGTTGGATTACTTCATGCAAGTAAATCTACCTTAAAATTTAACAAAGCAACAGAATGAAACAATATTATAATGGAAACAGCATTTTGATACTGTTCGCTGTTAACTTGAGGCGAATAACAGCCGAACTATTCTTATTTCCTAAATTTATAGAGAATATTAAAATGTATTTATAACAGTGCTACAAAGCACTGAGATGCATCCAGGATGTTCTGGATCCAGTTTACGGAATAACACGAATATCGAAACGACTAAGACGTTTCTATTTCTGAAATTTTACCGCTTCTAAAATGTCACATGGGGATGTGTCACATAGATGGGGTCACAAACTCGTAAAGTAAGAAATTCTAATTAAAAACATAATGTTTACACTACTTCAACAAATTCTTTAAAATACTTCCTATATTTTCAGAACAGGGGTTCTACCTTAAACAGATGCGTTGTTACTCGTGCAGACTAAGTCGGTCGCTTCATATATAAGTGAGCCGACACACACCCTTTCACCGAATCGCAAGAACTGCTTCACGCTAGAAAAAGGTGTGGCGGTGGTACTTCCTTGGTCGAACTACATTGGTTCTACCACCTGATAAGTACCTAGTTACTTAAAACTAATTCTTCTAAAGATGCATTTTATTAATGTATGTAATTTACATAAAATTATATGTAATCGGATACCCAGTCATTTCTTAGAATACCTCGGCAACCTAAAACAAGCCTTTATTGCATCGAAAGGCATTTCGCAACTTTACATGTTTCTGTTGTAAAAATACCATGACCTTGGCAATGGATACATGCATTCATCAAAGAAGAAGTGAGGTAATTAGTAGCAGGTAGGTAATTACTTCGCTGTATTTCCAGGATTAGAATAGGGCTACGGTACCCACTGCCTGTCGTAAGAGGCGACTAACGCGCTCAGAGGACTCCTGTTGCTTTCCGCTGAAGACCCCTGAGCCCTTTTTGCGGCGCCGAGGATAGTAGAAGACGGTAAATAGAACAGTTATATCTGACTAATATTATAAATGCGAAAATATATGTGTTTTTACTCTTTTACGCAAAAAATACTGGTCGGATTTCACTGAAATTTGGCTGACAGATACTTACACTTTCAGTGATAAGTAGATAGTAATCTAGATTAAATGAATAATGATAAACGATAATGAATCATAGGATATTCATTATCGTGGTAGACGATAATGAATATCCTATGATTCTGTTAGCAAGAACTGATAGTTACACCTTCTAGACAGGGACAGATAGTAACCTAGATTAAATGAATGATGATAAACGGTAATGAATCATAGGATATTCACTATCGTCAACCACGGTAATGAATATCCTATGATTCATTACCGTCATAGACGGTACCAAAGTGGGAGTAGCCGCGGGAATAACCTAGTGTGCAATAATATTGTAAAACTAACAATATTGTTAAAGGCGGCATTTTTTAAATTATGTAGCCTATATGACTCTGCAAACAGAGACGATTCTAATCATATGTCAAGCCGTTTGGGCTATAGCGCGTGCCAAAGAAATGGACATACACAGAAACATACATTCATACAGACGCTCGAATAATATTACCCTCCTTCTGACGCAATCGGATAGAAAAGGTCAAATACCGACCTTTCTGCGAATATGAGTGTGAAGGCAGAAAACCCTTATCATACTTTACTCTATGCCATTTAATTGCAAGCCAAGTGCCCGGTAAGCTAACAATCGCCGGCGAAAACAGCCATCTCAGCGGAAACACCGTGGGAATGTTTACCACACCGGCCTACTTTGTATTACCTTATTTTGCTAGAATTATATTGACTGATGCCTTTTTATATTACGTTGCTAAGCACGCATGAATTTCGCGTGTAGAGGTTTGGATTAGACTCCTTCACGCTTCTCCTATCCATATTGGAAAGGATAAGACAGATTCAGCATTATCTGTAGTGTACAGGTCTCGGAAAAGTAGTTAGGCAACTACTTTCAGTTCGTTAACAAGTAACAGTTATCAAGGGTGACCTAAGTCTACTAATTCTCTTTTGGCCACCTATCGTAAAATCGTCAATCGTCAACCCATTTTTGTCCCACTGCTGGGCACGGGTCTTCTCTCAGAATAAGAGATTTTTAGGCTATAGTCCACCGCGCTGGCCAAGTGCAAATTGTTAGACTTCTAAACACATCTTTGAAAACCTCTTTTTTAAAGAGAACTCCCAGCTGTGCAAGTTTCTTCACAATGTTTTTTTTTCGCCGTAAAGCAGTGATAATTAATTTCTTACACGCATATAACTTTAGAATTCGAATTTGGGATTCGAACTCGGACCCTTGATTGAGAGGCCCAGTTTCAACCATTAGGCTATCACTGCTTAATTTTGTGCACCTATTTCTGACTAATTGCAGCTGTGTTATGCGCTGCTGTGTTCTCATCTGAAGAAGGTCGTTAAGGAGGCGAACGTATCCGAGGCGTTAAGTCGGAACGCCTCGGATAAGTATGTCCTCAATGGTAGCAACGAATCTATGACTAACCTCAAGTAAGACTCTTATCTTACCGGTCGATTACAGATGTCCATGGGTGACAGTTGCCACTTACCGTCAGGTGGACTGTATGCTCTTTTGCGATTTTAATTGTATAAAATCTTTACACCCGTTTAATTATCAGAGGGTATACCTAATTTATGTAAATATTAATTTTGAATCACTGTTATAACTGCGCGCTATATATTTTTAAACAATTAACGATAAAACAACATATTTACTCCTTTAAATTCCAGGATACACACTGTCCCTACAGTCCCTACGCCACATGGACGGAAGTGGGTATGTTTACTAAGGGAGCGCTTGTAAGGGCTCCATCCATTCCACGCGGTGACCGCTTGAGGGACTAGGCAGTACTTTATTGTGACGGTTGAATTCGTATAACTACGGAATAAATATGTCTTTTTAGGATTCCGTACGTAAAGGGTACTAACGGAACCCTGTTACTGTGACGCTGTCTGTCTGTCATCAGGCTTTTTTCTATAAATATGAAATAGCAAACGAGCAAGCAGCCCACCTGATGGTAAGTGGTTACTGCCGCCCATGGATATTTGTAAG